>ML342774.1:0-109985 GCA_005239505.1 Nicotiana paniculata
TACATATATATACATATATACATATATATACATATATACATATATATACATATATACATATATGTATATATATACATATATACATATATACGCTGCATCAATATATGTTATATATGAGCTGCACGTCGCAGCAGATATAGCGCTTGGGCTGAAGGAGCCCCTCCAAGAGTCTGTACACCCCCAGTGAGTGCAGTCGACTATTATATGGATCGGGCTGTACGCCACATCGTATGTTATAAGGATCGGGCTGCACGCCACAACAACATATATATATATGTGTGTGTGTGTTGGATCGGGCTGCCCGCCGCAGCACTTGTGTGTATTCATGGTACTTGCTGAGTACGAGTGTCTAGTGTGAGCATGAGTTACTGATAGTGGAGTCACGAATGGTTGAGAGGCTTGCCCGAGAGGCTTTATTGTGAGTGATACTGTGCCCGAGGGGCTTATAATTTATGAAACTACTATTTTCACTCTTCTTTACACTGAGCCTCTGATGATAAATGTTTTTATATGAGATTGTTAAATGGAATCTGGGGTTTTATGAAATACTCGGAAATGTAAATTCCTGACTTGATTTACTTATTTCCACAGTCACTCATTATATGGAGTTACATGATTTATAAATGCTCGTCACTGCACTCAAGTTTTTAGTTACTTTGATTACTTACTGAGTTGGCGTACTCACGTAACTCCCTGCACCTCTGTGTGCAGATCCAGGTACCGGACCATCTCACTAGTTGATTTTTGGATAAGCTTGGGGTTGTTTGAGGATCGAGGTAGTTGCTCAGCGTCCCCATCTCACCTTTTTTTTTCCTCAGTTCATAGTTTTTGTCTTTCGTACTCCAGGCTTTGTAGTAGCAAGTCACCTTGTTGTACATTGTACTTACAGTTCTAGATGCTCATGACAATTGACTCCAGGTTTTGGGGAAGTGTATAATTTGTTCATCTCATTATGCTATTCTATGATTTGCTAATTTTGGGAAATTATGAAATATACTGATAATCTGAAATGGTTGGCTAGCCTAGTTCCATGATAGGCGCCATCACGGCCGGCTTAGGTTTTGGGGTCGTGACAATCCACTATGTCTTCTGAGGCTTTATGGAGATTAGACAGGTTTACTAAGCTCTTTCTACTTCCCTTCAGTGGTGCATCTTCAGAGGATCCCCAAGAGTATCTTGACAGCTGTCATGAGGTGCTACAGAACTTGGATATAGTGGAGACAAATGGCATCGATTTTGCTGCATTTTTAGATGTCTGGTTCCGCCAAGAAATGATGGAGAGATTGTTTGTAGACCAGACCAGCTGGGTCGCCTGCTCTTACTTGGGACTAGTTCTCTCAGCTCTTTCTAGAGAAGTCCCTCTGTATCACATTGAGAGAGGAGCATTATCATTAGTTCGAGTGTCTCTAGAAGGGCACTATGATTGTTACTCAGTATGAGACTCGTTTTGTGGATTTGGCCTGTCATGATCTTCTTATGCTTCCTACCGAGAGAGAGAGATGGTGAGGAGGTTTATTGAGGGACTTGCTCAGCCTATCAAATTGCAGATGGCTAAGGAGACTAGGAGTGAGATTTCTTTTTAGGCGGCTGCCAACGTCGCCAGGCGAGTCGAGATGGTTCTTGAACAGGGAGGTCCGGGGTCTAACATCAGATCCTTTCATTCCGGTGGGTTCAACGGTGCCTCATTTGGAGGTAGGGGTACTTTTGGTATAGGCCATCTTCCCAGGCCATTTCATTCATCGCTTCAGGCATCCCACAGTGCTTTAAGGAGGCGTGGTCCTTATATGCCTCATTCTGGACAACCAGCCTACAGTGCACCACCGGCTCCTATCAATGCAGTTCCTATTCAGAGTTATTACCGTGGTTATCCGGCCCGTTTGGGTCAGTCTCAGCTTTGGCAGCCACAACATCAGGATAGATGTTTCGAGTGTGGTGGTTATGGGCTTATCATGAAGACCTGTCCGATATTATTGGGCGTCACAACACAACATCAGGGTTCTCGTACCATGGTCCCGACACCAATTGCTGCACCGCCTGTTTAGCTAGCGAAAGGCAGGGGCCAGACAACCAGAGTTAGAGGCCAGACTATTAGAGGTAGAGGCCAGCCAGCTAGAGGTTGTCCAGGGGATGTGGTTCAGAGTGGTGGGGCCTAGTCCCGGTCTTATGATTTTTTTCCAGTCATCCTGAGGCTGAGTCATCTTACGATTTTATTATGGGTATTGTTTTAGTTTGCAGTAGAGATGCTTCAGTTCTACTTGACCCGTGTTCTACTTATTTCTACGTGTCATCCTATTTTGCTTCAAATTTGGTTGTACCTCGTGATGGTTTGAGTAGTCCTATTTATGTGTCCATACCCGTGGGAGATGCTATTGCTGTAGATCATGTTTATCATTCGTGTGTGGTCACTATTGGGAGTCTTGATACTAGCGTAGATATTTTACTTCTCGATATGGTCGATTTTGATGTCATTTTGGGTATGGATTGATTTTCACCTTATCATGCTATATTGGATTGTCACAACAAGACGGTGACCTTATCCTTGCTAGGGTTATCTCTTATCTGATGGCTTGACATATGGTCGAAAAGGGTGACTAGCTTATTTGTCTTATGTACGCGATTCTAGTGCGGAGGTTTCTTTCCATGGATTCAGTACCAGTTGTTCATGAGTTTCTAGAGGTGTTTCCTGCAGACCTGCCGGGGATGCCACCCGATAGGATATTGATTTCTGTATTGATTTTGCTCCGGGAACTCAGCCCATCTCCATTCTGCCATACCGTATGGCCCCACCAGAGTTGAAAGAATTGAAGGAGAAATTGTAGGATTTTCTTGATAAGGGCTTCATTAGACCTAGTGTCTCGCCTTGGGGTGCGCCTGTGTTGTTCGTGAAGAATAATGATGGATCAATGAGGATGTGTATAGATTATCGGCAATTGAAAAATGTCACCATCAAGAACAAGTATCCATTGCCAAGGATTGGTGACTTATTTGATCAGTTTCAGGGTGCCAAGGTGTTTTCGAAGATTGATTTGAGACCTGGCTAACATCATTTGAGGATTAGGGCATCTGATGTCCCTAAGACAACTTTTTTGACTCGGTACGTGCATTATGAGTTTCTAATGATGTCTTTTGGATTGACAGATTCCCTAACAACATTAATGGATTTGATGAACTGAGTTTTTGAGCCTTATTTAGACTACTTGATGATTGTGTTTATTGATGATATCGTATCTACTTCCGTAGTCGAGAGGAGCACGAGCAGCATCTTAGGATTGTATTTCAGTCCTTGAGGGACATCCAGTTATATGCTAAGTTTTAAAAATGCAATTTTTGGTTGGATTCAGTCACCTTCTTGGGGCACGTTGTATCATTAGAGGGCATTCACGTAGATCCTAAGAAAATTAAGGCAGTTTAAAACTGGCCTAGACCTACTTCAGCCACGTAGATTAGGAATTTCTTGGGTTTGGTGGGCTATTACCGTCGATTTGTGGAGGGGTTTTCATCTATAGCAGCCCCATTGAACAGGTTGACCCAGAAGGGTTCCCTGTTCAGATTATCAGACGAGTGTGAGGTGAACTTTTAGAAGCTCAAGACTACTTTGACTACAACACCGGTGTTGGTGCTGCCCACCAGTTCAGGATCTTATACAGTATATTATGATGCGTCCCGTGTTTGGCTTGATACAGTATTGATGTAGGAGGGAAGGGTGATTGTATATGCATCATGGAAGTTGAAGGTTCATGAGAAGAATTACCATGTCCATGACTTAGAGTTGGCTGTCATTGTTCATGAGTTGAAGATTTGGAGGCACTATCTTTACAGCGTGTCGTGTGAGGTCTTCACGGATCATCGGAGCCTTTAGTATTTGTTTAAGCAAAGGGATCCCAATTTGAGGTAGAGAAGGTGGTTGGAGCTACTGAAAGATTATGATATCACTATCTTGTATCATCCCGGGAAGGCCAATGTGGTGGCCGACGCCTTGAGTAGGAAGGTAGTGAGTATAGGAAGCCTTGCGTTCATTCTAGTCGGTGAGAGTCCACTTACATCAGATGTTCTGACTGTGGCCAACCAGTTTGTGAGGTTGGATATTTCAGAGCCCAGCCGTGTTCTAACTTTTACAGTCGCTCGGTCTTCTCTATTTGAGTGAATCAGAGATCGGCAGTATGACGATCCTCATTTGTTGGTCTTTAGGGACACAGTGCGGCACAATTGTATCAAGAAGGTTACTACTGGAGATCATGGAGTTTTGTGGATGTAAGATAGTGTTTGTGTGCCTAATGTGGATGAACTTCGTGTGTTGATTCTTGAGGAGGCCCACAGTTCCCTGTATTCCATTCATCCGGGTGCTGCCAAGATGTATCAGGACTTTCGACAGCATTATTGGTGGAGGAGGATGAAGAAGGATATAGTTGCTTATGTAGCTCGGTGTCTAAATTGTCAACAAGTAAGTATGAGCATTAGAGACCTGGTGGTTTTCTTCAGAAGATAGAGATTTGTGAGTGGAAATGGGAGCGTATCACTATGGATTTCGTTGTTGGACTCCCACAGACTCAAAGGAAGTTTGATGCAGTTTGGGTCATTATGGACAGGCTGACCAAGTCAGCTCATTTCATTCATGTGGAAGTTATCTATTCTATAGAGCGGTTAGCTGAGATCTACATCTGCGAGATCGTCCGCCTTCATGGTGTGCTCGTGTCTATCATTTCTAATCGATCTACGCAGGTCATCTCGTACTTATGGAGTGCAGTACAACGTGATTTTGGCATGCGAGTTGAGTTGAGCACAACTTTTCATAATCAGACAGATGGACAGTCAGAGCGTAGTGTTCAGATATTGGAGGATATGCTCCGCGCATGTGTTATAGATTTCGGAGGATCGTGGGATCAATTCTTTCCCTTTGTAGAGTTTTCCTACAACAACAACTACCGGTAAAGTATTCAGATGGCTCTCTATGAGACATTATACGGTAAGCGATATCGGTCACCTGTTGAGTGGTTCAAGCCGGGGGAGGCTCGGTTGTTAGGTACATATTTGGTACAGGATGCGTAAGATAAGGTTAGGATTATTCAGGATCGACATCACACAGCTTAGTCCAGGAAGAATAGCTATGCTGGTCGTAGAGTTAGTGATGTTGCATTCATGGTCGGGGAGAAAGTATTGCTCCAGGTATCACCCATGAATGGTGTCATGAGGTTCGAAAGAAGGGCACATTGAGACCTAGGTACATCGGACCCTTTGAGATTCTGGAGATAGTGGGTGAGGTTTCTTACAGGCTCGTATTGCCACCTAGTTTAGCATCTGTTCATCTGGTATTCCATGTGTCCATGCTTCGGAAGTATCACGACGATCCGTCCTATGTGTTAGATTTCAGCTTTGTCCACACCTTTTCACCAGCCAAGGTACTTTTCTATGTACGTTCGAGGACGAACGATTGTTTTAGAGGTGGAGAATGTGATGACACGATTGGTCATCTTATATTTTAGAACCTAATTCTGTATTTTGAGGTCTCAAATACCTGTTTTGAGCCTTCCTCGATTTGCGTGCGCATTCCTAGTATTCTTCCAGAAGGATTATATGTTGAAAACTAATAAAAGTAATAATTTTGCCTTCAAAATTCATTTCAGTTGACTTCGATCAACGTTTTGAGCAAACAAGCCCGGATATGTGTTTTGACAGTCCCGGTGGGTCCGTATCGTTATTTAGGACCTGGGCGTATTCCCGGAATCAAATTCGGAGGTCCTTAGCTCAAGTTATTGATTTTTGTCGAAAATTGAAAGTTTGAAAGTATAGTTTTTAAGAAACGGCAGATGTTTGATTTGTCGTGATTCGGACGTTTGGTTGGGAAAATATATGTTTTAAAGCTTTCTTGTCCGATTCGTAGTTCTAAGCATTATTTTGGTGTTTTGGTCGCGTGAGCGAGTTTGTATGTGGTTTTTGGACTTGTGTGAATAATTGCTTTGGAGCCCCGAGAGCTCGGGTGAGTTTCAGATAGGCTACAGATGGTTTTGGACTTAAAAATCTGGTTTTTGTGCTTCATCTGTCATCTGTGCGTTGCGCTTCACGATCGTGAATGCACTCTCGCGACCGCGAAGAGGATCTAGGCTGAGGGACGATTTCATACTACGCGAAGCGGAGCAGTGGGAGGTTTTCTCTACGCGAACGTGACCCATCATACGCGAACGCATAACGTTAGCTAGACTGGGCTGGGGACATGAGGTTACACTACGCGAACACGGGTCTTGACTCACGAACGCGGAGGTTAGGAGGGATAAACCTTCACGAACCGTGTAACCTCTCGCGATCGTGTAAGACACTAAGGCATTGCTCTTCGCGAACACGTCAGGATTCAAGCGAACGCTATTAATACCTGACGCCCAGTGATAAAAATAGAAACATTAGGAGATTTGGCTATTCTTTCAAAATTTCAAAAACTAGAAAACCTACAGGCGATTGTCCCAAGATATTTTCTTCCCCAATTTTTTGGTAAACGATTCTAACCTACTTTTTTGTCAATTACCCATTACATTTCATAAGTTTTCAACCTAGAAATTAGGATTTTCACGGTAGAAATTGAGGGTTTGGGTAGAATTGGGTAATTTTGTAAAAATTGGGATTTAGACCTCAATTTGAGGTCGGATTATGAAACTAATTACATAATCGGGCTCAGGGTGAATGTGTAACTGAATTTATGTCCGAACCTTGGATTTTGACCAAGGGGGCCCGGGGTCGATTTTGTACTTTTTGAGGGAAAGTTTGGTGAACCTAAATTTAGGCATTGTAATTGACTCCTTTGGCAATATTGGATATTATTGAGTTAATTTTGGTGGGATACAAGTGGTTTAGAAGCGGATTCTAGAGGAAAAGATGTGATTGAGAATTGAGTGGTCTTTGGAGCGAGGTTAGTGTTGTGTCTAACCTTGACTTGAGGGAATTAGGAACCCTCAGACTATGTGTTATGTGAATTTCATGTGCGCGGCGTATATGCAAGGTGACGACTCCTTATATTCTGCCGAATTACCTGTTTTCCCTTTGTTCTTTCTTTAATTACCTCTTCCCTGTCGAACTTGTTATCTACTCTATATGTGTTGATGCCTAACTACTACCTGTTAATCAATGTCTTCTCCCTTTTATGATGTTAGATCTTTTTTTCATAGTTTCTTGATTTCCTGCTATTTGCTCAAGTTAGGTTATTTGCATATTCTAGTTGTAAACTTCTGGATTGGTCTCGGTGTAGAATTACTTATATAGATCCTCATGTTGTGCAAGGTTTACTATTTGGTTCATTTGGTATTTATAGATCGTAAAGGCTTCCCGTGACTTGAATTGTGAATTTTACTATGCACTTTGAGTAATTGGTGTTGATATGGTGGGATCAGGTTGCACGTCGCAACAGGTGAGATAAGGGTGGAATAATGTGGTGGAATAAGGGTGAATCTATACTTTACGGTGGGATCGGGTTGCACGCCGCAACAAGTGTAATAAATGTGGATTGTGTTTGATGGAATAAAGGTGAATTATTATTCTAATATTACGATACGGTGGGATCGGGTTGCGCCACAACAACCTATGTGTTTATATTTCCAGGAGTTGTGTTATTTTTACGGTATTTTATTTTTCACTTAAGGATTGGTAAATTTTGAATGTTGTTGGATTATCTCTTGGAATTGTAGTTATTATTTGCAATTTACTGCTATATTCCATTATGTATTTCCTTTCTTGTGTTTATTATATATGTTGCGTACAAGTTGTAGTGTGAGTGACCCGCCTTAGGCTCGACACTTACAGAGTACATGGGATCGGTTGTACTCATACTACACTTTGCACTTCTTGTGCAGATTTTGGCATTGGTCCCAGCTGATCGAGAGGCGTAGCAGCTCAGATTGGTTCTTTTGAGACTCAACGTAGATTTGTTGGCCTTCGCACACCTTGAAGTCCCCATCTATCTTTTCCCTATTTTTATAGTTTCTTTCGTTCAAATAGTTGTATTTCTTCCGGACTTTACTTGTAGTAAATCCTAGAAGTTTGTGAATTGTGACTCTAGATTTGGGTTGTTATAACTATTAAAGCATTTATATTGTTCCGCACTGGCTTTACTTAGTTTTAGCTTATTTGATTTTATTTACTAAATTGAATAAAAGTTAGCTTTATGAGAATCTTAGATTGCGTTCCGACGATGATAGAATGGACAACAGAAGAAGATTCATGAGAAATTCAGAGAATGGTCATTCAGGAAGACGCTTTCCTGAAGCAAGAAATGCAAGCAACGTTAAGCTTAAGGGACTGTATGTGCCAGATACACTAAGTGTTACCATCAAGAGTAAGGAAATTTTTTTATCCTTGGTACAAAAAGATTACTGCAAGGCAAGTAAGGGTCTTCGATGATGTGAAAAGACGCCAAAGATGAAGAGGTAAAACATCTATAGGTAGATCGTCATAGCTCTAACTGTTAGTACTGCCCCAAAGGAGGGGAATATGGAGTGATGTGGCATTAAGTCCGAATTAAGTGGTTTTAGTAACTATGGAATGATAAATGAAGAATGCGAGATTTATGAGAATGGGATGAGGTTGCACTTACTCAATCCTGCTGATATGCTATGATTCCAAAACATTATGCAAGCACGGCATCAAGAAGAGGAAGTAACGGTTCCTGCCTGAGATGTTATTGATAGATAAGGAGCATGTGCGGGACGTAAGTTAAGACATAGTAAATGAACCAAGAAAGATTACGCGGAATATTGAGTTGATATTGGGACATCACTCTTAAGATGAGCAGAACTGAAGAAGCGTTAAATAACTTAGATTTATACATATAGGATAAGCAATGAAAGTAACCCAGAGTTTGGTAACATACCTCAGTAACGACTAATTGAAGTAAGAGTTATGGCATAATATGACCTACCTAGATACAGTAGAGTCATACAGATGGATAAATGGACCTATATTATAAGGTATAGCAATATTCGTAAGTTCAATAAGGTACCGAGCGAAGAACTTTAGTATACCCGTAGATGCCCAGAGGGACATCTTGTCAAGTTCTGTATATGTTCCCAAAGTGAGGCCTGGAGATTGGCTAAAACCTGAAAGGAAGCGTCGCAAAGGCGCACATACAAGGAAAAAGTCGTACAGGCTGCATGGCAGAATGTGTTAAGAGTTACGAGATTGGAAGAATTCCGACCACAGGCCGTGGTGTGAAAATGAGACCTACAGATGGGAATACCCTGGACTTTGGATTTATTCACAAAAAAATTGTCTAGATGGAAAGGAGAGTATTAAAGTATTCACAAGAGCCATATGTTATAAACATGATAAGTGCATCAGTCAACATTCGAAGACGAATGTTCCAAAGGGGGGGGGGGATGATGTCACATGTGTTCGTACGTGGAAGTACACCATAAGTAAATTAATGTAAGCTCGGAAATGAGATATTACATCCCGCATTTTCGTGAATTAATGTTTTGTCGTAAAATTAATCGATGTACGCTCGGGAATGTGATTATTTTGAGATTATAAATATTATGCTATTTCAAAAAACTGATAAGTAAATTCGTGAAGGTGAGAGGGTAAGAGAATCGAAGGAAATGAGTTTCGTCGGAGTTTGACAATTTGGGATGAAATAAGGTCCGAGCTTTAATACCCAGTATTTATGGACTAGTATCATACAAGGCACCACATGATCATGATAGTAAGGTGTATGAAATATGTTAAAAGTGAGTAGTATTTTAAGTAATTTGATATAATTCTTAATTATGTAGATGATTAGGTAATTAGTGATTTTAGTGGGAGATTAATTATTTAATTGGTGTATTTGGATAAGTTTTGATTAGTCTCCAACGTGGCAGCCCAAAGAACTCTTGATAAGGAGTCTTAACCCAAAAAGCAAGATGGCACGATGAGAGGACTTTGTGCCAAAGTCATCAAATGTGTGGGGACGACACTCATTATAATAGAAGACCTCTCATTCACCTAAATGACGTGCTTGTCTCTACAAAGTAAAGAGTGAGATGCTTGTACCTAGTCATCAAGTAAATGATGAAGCTCACAAAGATCTATATACTTCATCAAGAGAGATGCATCTATAAGTAGCGGATCTCTTTCAACAATTTCATACGAAGTTATACTGCGTAATAGCAACGAGATTTGAAATTCTAAGGGAGTATGGTGCAATCTTTCTAAAGAATATCATACATATTTTCCCCTACTCCAGGTATGTTAAGGCTATCCTTTCTTACCTTTTTGTCATGATCTCGTAAATACATGTGTTTGATAACGAGGCCTAAAGAGAATTTCATACTCCCGAATTTATATACAATATCCTAGTCTCATAAGTTACAATGTTCTTCCGTATCAGCACTTTATATTCAATTGAGTATTGTCTTCTTCCAGCCAAGGGAGCAGAGGGTTTCTCTCTCTCTCTATATATATATATATATGTGTATATATATATATATATATATATTATATTATAGTATTTCACCACCATCGAGCTATAATCAGTGTGCAGGCCCCTATTGGGCAACCTCTGATCAGAAGGTAAGTTATATATCGAGCCAACAGTGGCCGAGCGCCTATGAGCGAGCCCATAATGGCCGAGATACCCTGGTATGGCCGACCGCCTATGAGCAAGCCTACTACGGCAGAGCAGTTACACGTTTCGAGCCTTACAGGCCCGGGCGTCTATTTTATTTACTATTTTGAGAGAGTTGAGTCAGTATCAACAGATAAGTATATCTCTAGATCATCTTTGACTCCCAGTTACTTTTAGTTATTATATTATCAGTCCAGTTTCAGCTTTAAGTTATTTTATTGCCTTGCATACTTGGTACAGTATTTTGTGACGTCCCTTTTTCTGGGGACGATGCATTTCATGCGTGCATGTTAAGACTGACCGACCGGTAGACCTTCTCAGTAGGTGTTGCCTATGTTCAGCTTTATCGGTAAGCTCCACGTCTTTCAAAGTTGCCGGGTCTAGAGTTTTGTATGCATCTTGTGTATATATGTATATAGGTTATGGGCAGGTCGGGGCCTTGTTCCGATCATAGTACATCCATCAATAGAGGCTTGTAGGCATATCCTGTTAGTTAGTGCAGTATGTTGGGCTTGTAGGCCTTGTATGTATATTTTGTTGCTATCAGTTGTAGTAGCTATGACGGCCTTTTCGACCCAGCTTTATATTTTCTGTTTGGTCAGCATTAGCTTCCGTTTAGTTTTATATTTTTCTTCGCAAATTGTCTTGCAATGTGGCCATGACCAAAGTATGACATTATATGTTCAGAGTCCCTTAGTCGTATGTTGGTACGCGAGGATAGGTGAGGAACCGGGTGCCAGTCTCGACCCCCAGGTTCGGGGCGTGATAGGAGAGAAAAGCACGAAGTTTTTTGCCATGTCTTATTTGCATTCATTATCACATATTGAGAGATTTGAGAGTAAAATCACAGGGAGTGATGCCGTGCCGATGCGTAAAAGCATGAAGAGTGATGTCGTGCCATTATATGCATGATATTATACGGTAAGGACGAGAGTAAAAGAACGAAGGGTGATGCCGTGCCATTTTCATATCATTGTTTAATTTAATTTCATGTTTTGGTGATTTACTTTGTTATACTGTTGCTTAATTTGGAAGATGTTATTTCGAGATTTCGTACTTGCCATCTTTTGATATTTTTTCCCTTTTGCATGCCCCAACCCAGTTAATATTCTATCATTCTTCTTGTTATTTTGTTGCTTTATACATAATTGTACAAGGTTTTTATGTAGGTGTCTTGTCATAGCCTCATCACTACCTCGTCGAGGTCTGGCTCGACACATATGGAGTACATTGGGTCGGTTATACTCATACTGCACTTCTTGTTCATATATTGATATTGGTCCCAGTGGTGCTTGGGGTGAGACGGATCGAATCACATTCACTTAGGAGACTTGAGGTTGATCTGCTGGCATTCACAGACCTTGAAGTCCCCATCTATTTTATACTTTTATTATTTATCCCTTTCGAACAATTGTATTTATTTCAGGCTATGTTTTTAGACTTTTAGTTGTTCGAGTACTTGTGACTTCGAATTTCTATGAGTAGTTAGTATCATATGGTTTATATTCGCACTGTGTTAGATTTGGCACCTATTTCTCATTGAATATTATTATTTGTTTTAACTGTTAAAATTGGTTAATTATCTATTTCACGTTGGCTTGTCTTGCACGTGGATGTTAGGTGCCATTACGACCCTGATTTTGAGATTCCGGGTCGTGACAAGTTTGTATCAGAGAATTAGGTTGATTAGGTCTCACGAGTCATGAGCAAGATTAGTAGAGTCTGGAGGATCGATGCAGAGCCGTCTATACTTATCTTTTAGAAGCTATGGATTTTTTGGAAAATTTTACTTCTTTCTTTCCCAATCGTGTGGTTTTATTCTATCATTGATGTTTGAATTCATTCCATTATTTTTATCTCGCAGATGGTGAGAACACGCACATTATCTACAGGCGAAAAGGAGCGAGAGCTCCCTGTTGTAGCCACTACCAGGGGTAGAGGCCGAGGTCAAGTCAGAGGTTGAGGCAGAGGAAAAGCTCAGCTTAGAGGTCAAGCAGCAGCACCCCTGGTGGAGCCTCAGAGGAGGAGATCACAACTCAGACTACACCAGTCGGACCCGCTCAGGTCCCAGAGGGATTTATAGCCACTCCCGTGCTTCAGGACACTCTTGTCTATTTAGTGCGCCTTGTGGAGAGTACGGCCTAAACCGATGAAGGGGCACAAACTCCCGCTACTCACACTCTGGAGCAGATGACTTCCACATATCAGAATCTAGCAGTCTAGTCAGTTAGGGTAGTTCAGCCTGTTGTTGTTGCACAGACCGGAGAGAGGCTCGCGATGTCTTCTAAGGGATTGATGAGATTGGAAAAGTTCACAAAGGTCTTCCCTATTCTGTTCAGTGGTGCACCTTCTGAGGACCCACATGATTACTTGGACTATTACTATGAGGTATTGCACAACATGTGTATTGCAGAGACTAATGGGAATAACTTTGCAGTGTTCTAGATGACCGGTTCTACCAAGAGATGGTGGCGGGATTATGTGCTGACTAGACCAGCCGGTTCACCTTCACTTACATGGGATCAATTTTCGAATTTATTTTGGGAGAAGTTTATTCCTTTCACTCTGAGAGAGGAGTACCGCAGGCAGTTTGAGTGCCTTCAGCAGGGTAGCATGACCGTTACCCAGTATGAGAGCTCGTCATGCAGTTACCTTACACCCTACTTAGAGGTAGAGAGTGAGGAAATTAATTTATGGATATACTTTCAATATTACACCACAGATGGCCAAGGAGACCGGAGATGATATTTCTTTCCAGAGGGTCGTTGAGATTGCTAGACCGATCGAGATGGTTCATGGTCAGGTAGGGGCAGTATTTAAGAAGAGGCCTCGTCATTCTGGTAGTTTAAGTAGTGCCTCGTTTGTAGGTAGGGGTTAATTTTGTCAGGGTTATCATGTCAGGCCATTGCAGTCAGTGCTTCAAGCATCCCACGGTGCTTCGGGTAGTCGTGGCCTTTATGTGTCTCATCTTGAGCAACTAGCCTACATGCACTATCAGCTCCTATTAGTGCACCTCCAATCCAAATTTATCAGGGTGATTATCCAATTCAACATGGCCAGTTCCAGGGTAAGTAGTCACATCTATCGAGGGCTTGTTATACTTGTAGAGATCCGAGGTATGTTTCTAGATTTTGCCCTAGGACACAAGGCGGCATGCCATAACAAAGTTCTCGTGCCATGGTTTTGCCACCGGTTGCTTCACCACTCCCTTAGCCAGCTAGAGGCGAGAGTCAGGCTTCCAGAGGAGGAGATCAGACCATTAGAGGTGAAGGTCAGGCCATTAGAGGTTAAGGTCAGCTAGCTAGAGGCCATCCGAGAGGTGGAGATCAGAGTGGTGGGGCCCAACCTCATTTTTTTGCATTTCCACCTAGACCTGAGGTCGAGTCATCTGATGTCATCATCACATGTATTGTTCTAGTTTGTCATAAAGATACTTCAGTTCTATTTGATTCGCACTCTAGTTATTCTTATGTTTCATTTTATTTTTTTCATATCTAGCTGTGCCTCGTGATTCTGTCAAAGCTCATATATATGTGTCCACTCTTGTGGGAGATTCTATTATTCTATATCATGTTTATCGTTCGTGCGTGGTTTCTTTTGGGATCCTTGAGACTAGTGTAGATCTCCTACTTCTTGATATGGTGGACTTTGATGTTATTTTGGGCATGGATTGGTTGTCACCTTATCACGCTATATTAGACTCTCACTCCAAGATGGTGGCCTTAGCCATGCTGTGGTTTCCCAGAGTAGAATGGAAGTGGACTCCTGGCCATTCTACCAGCACGATTATTTCTTATGTGAAGGCTAGGTGGATGGTCAAGAAGGGTTGTCTATCATTTTTTTGCCTCTATTCGTGATTCTAGTGCAGAGGTTCCCTCCATTAATTTAATGACAGTTGTGCATGAGTTTCCAGAGGTGTTTCCTTCATATTTTTTGGGGATGCCACCCAAAGAAGCAGAATTTGCTTGATAAGGAAATCATTAGACCTAGTGTCTCACCCTGGGGTGCACTAGTGTTGTTCGTGAAGAAGAATGATGGTACAATGAGGATGTGTATTGATTAATACTAGTTGAATAAAGTCACTATCAAGAACAAGTATCTGTTGCCAAGGATTGATGACTTATTTAATCATCTTCAGGGTGCTAAAGTTTTTATGAATATTTATTTAAGATCTGGATGCCATTAGTTGAAGGTTAGGGCATCAGATGTCCCTAAGACAACTTTCCAGACTCGGTATGGGCATTATGAGTTCCTAGTGACATCATTTGGTTTTACAAATGGCCCGACAATGTTTATGGATTAGATGAATCGGGTATTTAATCCCTATTTGGATTCTTTTGTGATCGTTTTCATTGATGATATTTTTATCTACTACCGCAATCGAGAGGAGCATGAACATCATCTTCGGATTGTACTTCAGACTCTAAGAGATGGTCAATTATATGCTATGTTTTCGAAGTGTGATTTTTGGTTTCAATCGATTTCATTTTTGATCCATGATGTATCTGCCGAGAGCATTAAAGTTGATCCTAAGAAGATTGAGGCAGTTCATAGCTGGACTAGACATATTCAGCTATAGAGAATCGGAGCTTCCTGGGTTTGGCAGGTTATTATCACCGGGCTGTGGAGGGGGTTTCATCTATTGCAGCCCCATTGACTAGATTGATCCAGAAGGTTTCCCCGTTCAGGTTGTCTAATGAGTGTGAGTTGATCTTTTGAAAGCTCAAGACTGCTTTGACTACAACCCCAATGTTGGTTTTATCCATAGCTTCAGGATCCTACATTGTGTATTGTGATGCATCAAGTATTGGGCTTGGTTCTGTAATGCAGGATGGAAGGGTGATTGCATACGTGTCTCGACAGTTGAAGGTTCATGAGAAGAATAACCTCGTTCATGAGTTAGAGTTAGAAGCTATTGTTCATGCATTAAAAATTTGGAGGCATTACCTTTACGGTGTGTCGTGCGAGATATTCACAGATCATAAGAGTCTACAATATTTGTTTAAATAGAAGGATCTCAACTTGAGGCAGCGGAGGTGGTTAGAGTTGTTGAAAGACTATGATAACACCATTTTGTATCATCTCGGGAAGGCCAATGTGGTGGTCGATGCCTTGAGTAGAAAGGCTGTGAGTATGGGTAGCCTTGCATATATTCGAGTTGGTGAGAGACCTCTAGCATCAGATGTCCAGTCCTTGACCAATCAGTTTGTAATGTTAGATTTTTTACAGCCTAGTCGGGTTCTTGCTTTCCCGATCTCTCGATCTTCTTGTTATGAGTGCATCAGAGAATGTCAGTTTGACAACCCCCATTTTCTTGTCCTTAAGAACACACTGGAGAACAATGATGCCAAGAAGGTTTCTATTGGAGATGATGGATGTGTTGTTGATGCATGGTCGCATTCGTGTTCCCAGTGTGGATGGGCTTCATGAGTTGATCCTTCAAACAGACCAAATCTTTCAGTATTCCATTAATCTAGGCGCCGCTAAGATGTATTAGGATTTGAGGCAGCATTATTGGTAGAGAAGAATGAAGAAAATATAGTTGCGAATGTGGCTCGGCGTTTGAATTGCCCGCATGTGAATCACGAGTATTAGAGGTATGGAAGTTTGTTTCGGAGACTTGTGATTCCCGAGTGGAAGTAGGAGCATATTACCATGGATTTTGTTATTGGTCTCCCCCAAACTTTGAAGAAATTAGATGCAAGATGGGTAATTGTGGACAGATTGACCAAGTTGGCGTATTTTATTCCAGTGGCAGCTACCTATTCTTTAGAGCGGTTGGTTGAGATCTATATTCGTGTTATTGTTCCACATCGAGGCGTGTCGGTGTCCATTAGTTTTTATCGGGGCACGCAGTTCACATTTCATTTTTGGAGGGCCTATAGCGTGAGTAAGACACATTGGTCGAGCTGAGCATAACATTTCATCCCCAAACGAACGGGCAATTTGAGTGCACCATTTAGATATTAGAGGATATGCTCCGGGTCTATGTTATGGATATCAGGGGGTTCTTGGGATCAGTTCTTATCACTTGCGAAGTGTTCCTAACAACAACAACCAGTCGAGTATTCAGATGGCTCCTTATGAGGCCTTATATGGGAAGCAATGTTATTCGCAAGTTAGTTGATTTGAGCTGGTGAGACTCGATTGTGGATACTGATTTCATTCAAGATACCTTGGAAAAGGTCAATATAATTCAGGATCGACTTCACGCAACATAGTTTAGGAAAAAGAGTTATGCCGATCGGAGTGTTTGTGATGTTGCATTCCTAGTTGGATAGAGGGTTTTTCTCTGGGTTTCACCCATGAAGGGTGTCATGAGGTTTGGGAAGAAGGGCAAGTAGAGCTCTAGGTATATCAGACCCTTTGAGATCCTTGAGAGAGTTGGTGAGGTGGCCTACAAGATTGCATTGACACCTAGCTTATTAGCAGTTCACCCGGTGTTCCATGCTCCGGAAGTAGCACGGTGATCCATCCCATGTATTAGATTTCATCTCACTCCAATTGGACAAGAATTTGACTTACGAGCACGAGATGGTGGTCAATCTAGCACGGCATGTCCAGAAGTTGAGGTCTAAGAGTTATCCTTATGTTAGAGTGCAGTGGAGAGGTCACTCGATCGAGGCAGCTATGTGGGAGTCTGAGTCTGATATGCGGAGTAGATACCCACAAATTTTCACCAGTCCTGATAACTTTTCTATGTCTATTTGAGGACGAACGTTTGTTTTAGAGGCGGAGAATATGATGACCTAATAGGTCATTTTGAGTTCTAGCCCTTATTTCGTGTTACGAGGCCTTGATTAGCTTTGTTTATTATTTCTCAATTGCGTGCGCACTCCGTATCTTTTTCCGGAAATATTTTATGTTAAAAATTAAATTTTAATGATTCTACGGTCAATATTTTCTGTCAATATTTTGTCAATAAATTTTCTTTAAAATGACTTAAGTTGACTACGATCAATATTTTGTGTAAACGAGTCCGGATCAGTATTTTGATGATTCTGGTGGGTTTGTATCGTGATTTTAGACTTGGGTGTACGTCCGGAATTGAATTTGGAAGTCCCTAACTTGATTTGACATGATTTGTTAGAAACTACTCCCTCCGTTCCAGTTTATGTGAACCTTTTTCATTTTTGGTCTGTTTAAAAAAGAATGACCCCTTTCAAAATTTAGAAACAATTTAGCTTAAACTTACAATTCTATCCTTAATGAGAAGCTTTTATAACTACACAAATACTTAGGGCCCCCTTTAGACTTGTTTAGGACCACAAATTCCAAAAGTCTTCATTTTTTTCTTAAACTTCGTTCCTAGTCAAACATGTTCACACAAATTGGATTAGAGGAAGTAGTAATTTTGAAGGATTAAAGATTTCCTAACTTGAGCTTAGGTTGACTATATTGTTACCGGGTTTGGATTTCGGTATCGAAACTTAGTATAGGTTCATTTTACTATGTAAAACTTTTCTGCAAAAGTTTGTGCAAAACGGAGTTAATTTGATAGGATTCGGACGCTCGGTTGTGAATTTGAAAGTTCTAGAGTTTTTTTGAAAATTTCATGCATTTTGATGTCCGGTTCGTAGTTCTAGGTGTTATTTTGGTGTTTTGATTGCAGGAGCAAGTTATTATGATATTATTACACTTGTGTGCATGTTTGGTTTGAAGCCCGAGGGGATCAGGTGAGTTTCGGATAAGCTACAGACCATTTAGAACTTGAACAATTATTTATTTTTGTTGTTGCTAATGTCTGGTGCAATGTGGTTCGCGATCGCGAAGGGCAATCTGGTTTGGGGCAGAAATCATTATCTGCGAACGCGAGGAAACAACCGTGGATGAGAAGTAGTGAGGGACTTACCCTTCGCGAACGCAACCGTCCACTTGTGAACGCGTAGGGGTATGGGGTCTGGGAGAGGATCTATCTGATATTCTACGTGAACGCGAGCCTAGGCTCGTGAATGAGAAGGACGTGGGAGAGGACATCGCGAACACAAAGAGAATATCATGAACGCGAAGGCCAATTGGGCCATTTTTCTTTGCGATCACATCAGGTCCTTCTCGAACGTGAAGAAGAGTTGACGCTAGTGATTAAAATTGTCCAAAAATCGGGATTCTTTCCTTTCCTCACCATTTTCAAGTTGAAGAAGTATTCCACCCCAACTTCATAGGTTAGTAGACTTTAGCTTGTTCCCTTACATTTCCATTAACACCCATTGGTTATAACCTTTAATCTATGTTTTTTCATGGTAGAAATTAGGGATTTAGGTAGAAATTGGAGATTTTGAAAAATTGTGATTTAGACCTCAAATTGAGGCTGGATTTCAATCTACTCACTTAACCGGGCTCATGGGTGAATGGGTAATTGGATTTTAGTATGAATCTCGAGTTTTTAACAAGCGAGCCTGGGGTTGACTTTTGTTGACCTTTTCAAAAATCATTAAAGATTGAATCATTTCACTCATGGGTAGTTTCTAAAGCTTATTTTTAATTACTTAAATCATATTTAGTTAGATTTGATTTTATTGGAGGCTAGTTCAAGAAGAAAAGCCGTGGTTGAGCATTGATTTTGTTGCGGAGTGAGGTAAGTGTCGTGATGATCCTTGACTTGAGGCATTAGAACTTGTTGGTCTATTTGCTACGTTTTATATGTGTAGGGACATCGTATATGCGAGGTGACAAGTACCTATGCGTTGTCGTTGGGTTAAAGCATGCATGTGGAAATTGTTTCTTTGAATCATATTGTTTCGTTAATTATGTTATTCTTGCTTAGGTTAGATTATTACTACTTTTAATTATTCGTTTTGAATTTATTGCTTATTTTAAAGATGTCAAATATTTTGGATGTTGAAGTTTGATATCATGGCACCATGTTTGAAGTGAAATTATTCCCCGCCTTATTTTTATCATTCAGATTTATATTGCTGTTTGGTTAGGAAGAGAGAAAAGCACGAAGGGTGTTGCCCTGCTTTATTTGCATTCATTGTCAAATATTGATAGATTTGAGAAAAAAAAAGCATGAAGAGTGATGTTGTGCCGTTGAGTAAAAGCAGGAAGGGTGATGTCGTGCCATTATATTCATGATGTATATTATACAGTGAGGACGAGAGTAACAACACGAAGGGTGATGCCGTGCCATTTTTGTATCATTGTTTAATTTGATTTCCGGTTTTTGTGATTTACTTGGTTATACTGTTGCTTAACTCAGAAGATGTTATTTCACGATTTCATACTTGCCATTTTTATGATATTTTTCCCCTTTCGCATGCCCCTTCCTAGTTAATATTCTATTATTTTTCTTGTTATTTTGCTATATTATACATACTTGTATAGGGTTTTTAAGTAGGTATCTTGTCATAGACTCGTTACTACCTCGTCGAGGTTAAGCTCGACACTTATGGAGCACATTGGGTCGGTTGAACTCATACGACACTTCTTGTGCAGATACTGGTATTGGTCCCAGCGGTGCTTGAGGTGCGACGACTCAGATCGCATTCACTGCGGAGATATGAGATAGATCTGCTGGCGTTCCCAGACCTTGAAGTCCCTTTCATTTTTTTACTTTTACTGTTTATCTCTTTCAAATAGTTGTATTTATTTCAGACTATATTTGTGGACTTCTATTTGTTCGTGTACTCGGGACTCTGCCTTTCTGGGAGTAGTTAGTATCACGTGGTTTATATTCGCACTTTGTTAGGTTTGACACTTATTTCTCGTTGAATATCATTATTTGTTTATAACTATTAAAATATTTTAATTATATATTTCACGTCGCCTTGCGTAGATAGTGGACGTTAGGCGATATCACGATTTCGAGGTTGGAATTCAGGGTCGTGACGAGGTGTTAAGCCATTGTCTTTGGATGTTTTATTAATGCCACTCGGCCAGTTAACAAATGTATGAGTTTATTTTCCAATATTACAGTGTTATCTAAATTCTCAACAGGTATACATTGACTCCGCAAATAATTGATAGTCTTTCTAGAATCATCGATCTTACTTCCTTAACTTTTAAATACTTTATATCAACTGGGACAAGAAATCTCCATATATGAAATTAATTATGACTATGATATCTAGTATTAACTTTTGTCTACCTCACTGATTGTCACGACCTAAAATCCTAACATGTCGTGATGGCATCTATTGTGGTACTAGGCAAGCTGACATTTACGAATAACTCCAACACTTTAACAAAATAGATTTTTAAAGAAGTTTAAATAGAAAATACTCATAAACAAGATAGAAGATCCAAACACAACGTGGAAAACTCCCAAATCGGGGTGTCACAGAGTACTTGAGCATCTAAGTGTCACAGGTCTGGAATACACTGTCTAAGATAGTCCGAAACTAGATACAATTAAAAGGAAAGATAGGAAAGGAGAAAACAAGGACTGTAAACGCTGGACATCTACCTCAAAGTCTCACAAGGATCAATTGTGCAGAGTATCAACACCCATCATGTCCGGAAACACTTGGATTTGCACACGCAGTGGAGGGTGTAGCTTAAGTACAATTAACTCAGTAAGTAACAATACTAAATAAAGAACTTAAAGTAGTGACAAACTCTGTAATTATAGTTCAATCTCAGTAATTTCAACATAGGATAAATAGGCATGATTTCAATTTCAATAATTTAGGCCAAATCAGTTATCTCATATCAAATCAAGAAAAAACAGAATATAACATCTTTCAGAAAACATCCAGACAGTGATATATGGCAGCTAAGTGCAACAATAATGAAATCAAGAGCATCCTCTCAGAGCAACAGTCACTCAATCTTTCTCAATTGCTCAGCACTCGGCACTCGGCACTCGTACTCAATAGGTACTTGCGCTCACTGGGTTTGTACATACTCTCGAGGGGCTCCTTCAACCCAAGTGCTATAATCCGCATGGACAACTCACATGGTGCACGGATAACTCATGTGCTATAGATTAAATATCTGGATCCACATGGACAACTCACGTGATATAGTATAAATATCTAGATATACACGGAAAACTCACGTGCTATAGTATCAAAATCTCACAATCAGGCACTCGGCCTTACTCAGTCATCAATTTCTCCGATCTCTCGGGCTCTCAAAAAGCATGGAAATCAGCCCAAACAGAAATGATATAATGTATGAACAAAGGACAATAGGGACTAAGATATAACATGCATGTAAAACTCAGACTAAGAAAAACACATCAATTTTAGAAGATAAATTAATATGTGCACGACCTCTCAGGGTCCCAACAGTACCAACACATAGCCTAAACATGATTTCTAACATGATTTGCATTCAAATTTCTATAACACATGGAGATCATATAGCTAATCAACAAATTATACAACTTCGCAGTTCCATGGAATGGATCAAGTCACAATTCCTATGGTGCACGTCCACACGCCCGTCACCTAGCATGTGTGTCACCTCAAAACCAAGTACATGACACATAATCCGGGGTTTCATACCCTCAGAACAAAATTTAGAACTGTTACATACCTCAATCCGAGCAAATCTCTACTCCAACACGCCTTTGCCTCCTGAATCGGCCTTTAAATGTCCCGAATCTAGCCACAAAAGGTACAATACAATCAACACAAGCTAAAGGAATCAATTTCACTAGAAAATACAAAGTTATTAAATAAAATCCAAAATCGGCACAAAGCCGACTCCCGGACCATATCTCGAAATCCAACCAAAGTCACAAAACTCGAAAGCCGGTTCAAACACGAGTCTAACCATACCAAATTTTTTGAAATTCAACACCAAATCGTCACCCAAATCTCCCAAATCAACCCTCTGATTCACTAACCTCAAACCCCCAAATTACACCTTAAACATACACCAACTAGGTGGGAAAATCAACGGGGAAAGAAGATTATTGATCAAAAACGAGCGCAAGGGACTTACCTCAAGAATCCCCTAGAAAATCCTCCCCAAAATCTCCTAAACACGAGTTCAAAATATTGAAATGAAGCCAAAATCGCGAACCCTTTTTTTTAAACATTCTGCCCAGGTTTTTCGCACCTGCGGCCAATTATCCGCACTTGCGGAGCCGCTTTTGCAGTAACTCCTCCGCTTCTGCAGAAATCACTTAAGTCCCGTAGGCTCACATATGCGCTCCAGGTTTCACACCTGCGGATGCGCATCTGAGGCCATCAGTCTACTTCTACAGAATCAGTACCCTATCTCAACATCGTATCTGTGGATCCTTGCTCGCACCTACGGGGTCGCAGATGCATCAACCCTTCGCACTTGTGCCCTGCCTAGGCCAGCCCATCTCCGCATATGCACTCGTCCATCCGCATCAGCGGCATCACACCTGCAGCCAATCCCTCGCAGGTGCGATCACACCAAAAGGGCTCTTGCTTCAACAATGCACCAATTTCCAATTATGATCCGTTAAGCATCCGAAATCAACCCGATGCCCCTGGGATCTTAACCAAACATACCAACAAGTCTTAAAAAATTATACGAACTTAGTCGAACCCTCAAACCACCTCAAACAACATAAAAAAAATGAATCAAACATAGATTCAAGTCTAATGAACTAAGGAATTTTCAACTTCTACAAACGACGCTGAAACCTAACAAATCACATCTGAATGACCTCGAATTTTGCACACAAGTCATAAATGACACCACGAACCTACTCCAACTTTTGGATCCCCAATCTGACCCCGATATCAAAAAGTCCACTCCCGGTCAAACTTTCCAAATTTCCAACTGTCACCATTTCAAGCCTAATTAAACTATGGACCTCCAAATCACAATACAGACACACTCATAAGTTTAAAATCACCCAACAGAGCTAACAAAACCATCATAATTCTATTCCGGAGTTTTTTACTCATAAGTCAACATCCGGTCTACCATTTCAACTTAAGCTTTTCATTATGAGACTAAGTGACCCAATACATTCTGAAATCCTCTCAGATCCGACCGACTAACTCGGTAAGTCATAAAACAACTTTAAAGCATAAAATGGGAGACTAGGACAACAACTCTCAAAACGACCAGCCGGGTCGTTACACTGATGGTTCAAAAATTATGAATCGTGGAACCCTGTACGTTTTCCTAAATTGGAACAAGTGGGAGAGCCAAAGATGATGACAACAAAAAAACGGTCATAGAACCCTACACATTTATTACTCCCTCGTCCATTTATTTAATTTTTTTGGTTGTTTTAACACATATTAATAAATAAAATTTTTAACATTAGTCAATAATGTTATTAACCATATTAACCTTTACTATCTCTTTACTTTTTTTTTCACATTTGTCATAATTCAATTTTGGCATTTGGGATGTGATGTTAAGCAACTCCTAGTAAACAAAGAAACTGGTAGAACTCTCTTGATTGATTGTTTAATTACACTGTTCATCGAATCATCAAGCTTATATATTAAGTCTTTAATATTTTCAAAAGGGTCTTTAACTTTACGATTCACGCAATGGAATCTTGATCATCTCTCTCATATTTTGTAATGACCCGGTCCCCTTATTTATTGCTTATTCTATGTCCGTTTATTGTTATGTGACTGACAGGGGTGGTTGGTTTGGCTTTTGGGATGTTTCAGAATGAATTGGGACACATAGTCCAAGGTGGAAAGCTTAAGTTGAAAAAGTTGATAGGATGTTGACTTACGTGTAAACCACTCCGGAATAGACTTTTGATGGTTCTGATAGCTCCGTATGGTGATTTTAAGCCTTTGAGCCTGTCCGAATATTGATTTGGAGGTTCGTAGGTTGTTTTGGCTTGCATAGGCAAAAGTCAAAAAGTTAAAGGTTTGGGAACTTGAGAAGTTTGACTGAGAGTTGATTTTGTTATCACCGAGCTCAAATTTTTGTTCCGGAAGTTGAAATAGGTTTGTTTTGTCATTCATGACTTGTGTACAAAATTTAAGGTCAATAGGAATTGATTTGTTGTGTTTCGATATTAGTTTTAGAAGTTGGAGGTTCAATAGTTCATTAGGCTTGAATTAGGGTGTGATTTGGATTTTCAATGTTGTTTGATATGATTTGAGGGTTCGGCTATGTTTGTATGATGTTTTAGGATGTATTGGTATGTTTGGATGGGGTTCGGAGGACTCGGGTGAGATTCGAATTGATTGCGGATTGAGTTTGCCCTTGTAGAGCTGCAAAATTTCTGGTGTCTGGTTTCCTTATACGCGTTCACGAGAGTGGTTTCGCGTTCGGGAAGTGTATCTGGGTAACGATGAAGATTTTTCTCCACGTTCGAGAATAAGTCCATGCGTTCGCAAAGGTCTAGAGAGTCTATGCTTCGCGATCGCGAGAGGGGACTCGCGTTCTCGTAGAAGGATGAGGCAGGTGGGGGTATCAAGCTTATAAGCATTCACGTTCACGGGAGACAGGCTGTGCTCACGTAGGGGTTAGATCAGTGGTCATCACGTTCGCGAGTGAGGTCTCGCGTTCGCGTAAGAGGATTTTTGGCAGTTGAGGTTTTTGTACTTCGCGAACGAGAGGCACATTCCGCATTCGCAAAGAAGGGTATCTCGACAACAGTATATTATTTCAAAATCGAGGTTTTTGTCCCATTTTTCATCTTTTGAGCTAGAGACCTCACTTTTGGGCGATTCTTAAAGAGATTTTCAAGAAGTTGATTGGGGTAAGTGATTCTAACCCGGATTTCATTAATATACATGAATCTATCATTTTTTTACAATTTAATTAGTGTTTTAGGTTGGAAAATTTGGGAAAATTTGTGGAAACTTCATAAGCTATATTTTGAAGATTTGAAAGGCGATTTGAGGTCAGAATTGGATGATTTTGGTATGGTAGGACTCGTTATTGAATGGGATGTGCGAATTTTGTAAATTTTGTCGGGTTCCGAGATATGGGACCGGGGTTGAGTTTTTTGGTTGACTCTTTGACTTGGGTTAAAGAACTTAGTTTTATCGTATGAAATCGATTCATATAGCTTGTATTGATTGTATTAATTTATTTGTGGCTTGATTCGAGTCGTTCGGAGGCTGATTCGCAAGGAAATGGCTTGTTGGAGTTGTGATTTGCATAGTTTGAGGTAAGTAACACTTCTACACTTGGTACTGAGGGCATAAAACCCTAAAATATGTATTATGTGGTTGGCGTTGAGGTGACACACATGCTAGGTGATGAACGTGTGGGCGTGCACCGTGGTAATTGTGACTCGGTTGATTCTGTGGTACTGTGTGGTTATCAAATCTTGTTGCTATTCATGTAATCCCATCGTGTTAGAGTAATTGAGCTGCGATCCATGTTAGAAATCATGCTTAGGCTATATGCTTATTCCGTTAGGACACCTTGAGGTCATTTATGTTGTTGAATTATTTTCTTAAATTGCAGTTATATACTCAGTCACACTTATCATTTTTATATCATATCTCAGTCTCTGTTGTCATTTATTATCACGTCATGTTATCACTGTTTAGGCTGATTAGCATGAGATTTGTGAGCCTGAGAGACTAGAGTGATTGATGACTGAGTTGGGGCCTGAGGGATAGATTGTGAGTGATATTTATGGGATCGGGTTGCACGTCGCAGTAGGTCTTATTGATTCATGATGGGATCAGCACGCCACAACAGGTTTTATTGATTCATGATGGGAGCGGGTTGCACGTCGC
The DNA here is from genome assembly GCA_005239505.1 of Nicotiana paniculata. NCBI lineage: Eukaryota > Viridiplantae > Streptophyta > Magnoliopsida > Solanales > Solanaceae > Nicotiana > Nicotiana paniculata. Next base: position 26,188 of record ML342774.1, read on the forward strand.
ATTAGGTTTTACCGTTTCATTATGGGATTGGGCTGCACGCCATAACAAGTTTTATTGATTCGATGGGATTGGGCCGTACGCCGCAGTAGACCATGTTGGCTTATATTAGCACTTGGGTAGGATTTTACCTTCCAAGGTGTGACATACCTATAGTGAGCGCAGGTACTGTACAATGTTGAGTGATTGAGTGTGTTGAGTGATTAATAAAGATGAGTGGGAGTATGAGATAGTGAGATTGAGTACTCTGAGAGTGTGAGTACATGAGTCTATCACTGTGATGCATTACATGTGACATGCGCATTTGTACTCATACTATACTCTGTACTTCGTGTGCACATCCAGGTACATCTGGACCCGGTGGTTGCTAGATTTGCAGCAGTATCTTCTTGGAGACTATTGAGGTAGCTGCTATGGCATCCGCATACCTCGACTCTCCTTCTTTTCAGTTTATTTAGCATTGTTCTATCTTTCCAGAAAGTTTCATTAAAAGTGTTGAGTGTGTTGACACATAGTAGCTCATGTACTCGGTGACACTCATACTTTTAGGGGATTTTGTAGTTGAGTTGTTGTTGTTCTTATCATTTATTTATGAGATATTTCACTGTTAAATTTATTAAATTATGTTTTTAATTTAAAATGCGTATTTAATTTGTTATTGTCGGCTTTCCTGATACTGTAATAGGCGCCAACACGACATGTTGAGATTTGGATCGTGACATATTGCGTCTTCATTTTTTATTTTATAAAAATAATTAACATGAATTGTCGGAGATGAAATGATCATCAGGTTATCATAACCCCACAATCCCATCTTAAGGATCGTGATGACACCTAGTCTCTATGACTAGGTAAGCCTATCACACAACAACATCAGACAAGATATAACAATTTAATATTAAATAAAATTAAACAAATGTCCCAAAACATAATACAACTTTCACAATCCCAAAATCCGATAATACAGAGTCATAAGCTCTATGAAGAGTACACAAGATATTCCAAAGTACACCACTGTTTTGGATTATAATTAAATAGTACATAAATAAAGTATGAGGGTTAATTCGAGGCCTGCAAACAGAACAATAGGTGTACCTTAAAGTCTCCAACCGTACAGGCGCTACACTCAAAACCAACATGAACTGAAGTACCTGGACCGGCACAAAAATGTGCAAAAGTGTAGTACGAGTACACCATATCTATACCCAATAAGTATCAAGACTAATCTCAGTGGAGTAGTGACGAGGTAAGTCAACTCACTCACTAGATATGAAACAAATCTGCGTATGCTTATAAATCTAAATCCAACAATGGAAGAAACATCAATATAAGGCTAACAACGGAAGAAAAATTAATATAACACTAACAACAGAAAAATGCAAATAACAAATAACAACAAGGAGTAAATGGTGACAAAATGGCAAAAGCAGCCAGAAAACAGTTAAAATATGAATGAATTCAATTAGGGAAAACAAAATGACAATTCAACTAACAAAGACAACCCAACACATGGTCTAGAACAAGAATCACTCTGAGGCACCACACCTCTTAATCACAAATCATAGACCACAATCACGAATCTGGCACCCATGGCACCTCGTGCCACATTGTCAATCACCTTCACATGAAAAAGTCGGCGTGCCACTACATACGTAGTATCCATCTCAATTACCAAATAAAATGTTTGATAATATTACTTAAATGAATAAGGAACAACAATAATTTTGATTAAAGTAAAGCGTCAAATGAAACAATGAGTTTATTTAAGGAATCAGTTAAGGTTGAATAAAGTACAATTTATAAAAAATGAGTGTCATATGGGAAAAATGAGTTTATCTTTAGAAAATCATATAAGGTAGAGTAATATAATATTTGAAGTAAAGCAAACTATTAGATAAATTAACGAATTAAATATAGAATCATATAAAGTAAAATGTGATTATAATTTAAGTAAAGTAAAGCATCATATATGGTAATGAGTTTAATTTGAAAGTCATTTAAAGTAAGCATGATAACAACTTAAGTATAATAAAGCACTGATCACGCTCAACTATGATTTATAAAAAGGATTAAGCGGTCGCTACAAAAATAATCCGGTGTAAGAGTCCTAAGTCGAATCCCACAGGGAACTAACCTATTTGCTAAAACTTTTAGTATCGCTAATGATAAGCTCAGATTTTCAAAGTTCAATATTTTATTTGATAATTAACAGAAATTATTTAACTAAGAAAAAATGACAATAAAAGCTACCAATAAGCATTAATGAAGTTTAATTCAAGGGTAAAAGGATATAGGGTTATCGATTTCCCCAATTGTCGGATTAATACCTGACACATTAGCTATAGTCTCGATGTAACACTCTATAAATATGATGAGTTATTTTTTACCGTACTTATCTCTCGATCAATTACGATAATTTACTAGAAGCATTCTTTCGAACCACTCTAGGTGATAATTTGTACAACTCATAAATATCACACCAAAGCTTCATTATATCTCATCCCGGTTTTAAATTCAAGTAATTAATCTCTTAACTTACTTGAAAGTGGCGTTGTTCAACAATAATCTAATCAAGTGTTCTTTCTCAAGAACACTAGATAACTAGACACGATTAATCAAGGGCCCTTCAATCAATCACAAGAAACACATAGTGGAACAATTATAGAGTAATAACGGCTCAATTATATAAAAACATAGTCAAGACTTCATCCAACATTTGGTTTCATCAACCCTAGATGACGGGTTTAGCTACTCATACTACTATGCAAGATTACAATATAAAAAGTCATAACCAACAATAGAAATAAGAAGAAGATGAAAAACTCGTAAAATAATTCTTCGTCTTTCTTCTTGTGTGTTCTTGCCTCCAAAGTTCTTCTAAAAACAGAGATACCCTCTTTTTGGGCTAGCTGGGATTCATATAGGTCAAGGTTAGTCTCTTCTCATATTACAAAATTGGCCTTGGACTATTTTTCTCGGAAGCACATGCGCAGTCGCGCATTGACCACGCACTTTGGCTAGTATTCTGCCTGACATGCCCAGCCCAGTGCGCGACCGCGCATAGACCGCACACCTGGAGGATTTTCTTCAGCCTTTTTTCTTTCTCCTTTTTAAGCGCTCTAACCTCCGATTAGCCTTCAATGCTCCAGATTAGCTCCAAAATACTCTTTAACGTCCTCATAGCCCGGAATTGCTCCTGCAAAGCATGAAGTTCTCAATTTGAGCAATTTGTTATCATTTAACATTCAAATATCAATAAGGTGCAGCAAAGTTAGAGTGCAAATAGTAGCTAAACTACATAATTATATCCTACTATTAATATCCCACACTTAAACCATTGCTCGTCCTCGAGCAATAAAACCACACTCTACAGAGGCCTAACTTCACTAAACGACTTCCCTAATTCATCACACCAAGAATATTTAAGGTAGATTGAGCATAATAGTGTAACATCTTCACCTCAAGAGTTGACTCCTACGCACCACACAATATTCCGAACTTACTCATTTACTCTAACACAGAGGTCAAGAATTACTTTTCCTTCATGAATCAAGTGCATGCTCACAACAAAAGAGACTCGTTCCAGAATCAATAAAATTCACGAACAATGAGAAACTTCAAAATAGACAAAATTCACTCACTCTTAGAAATGATATTCTTGGTCCACAAAAGGTGCTCCATAGGCTTGCTCGTAGTGTACTACTCTACTAATCGAGCTCATTCAGTCTAGGATCAAGTAGGACTTTATTTGGTTGTAATGTAAGCTACGGGTCGAGTAGGATACGTTTGGATATATGAGTGACTACACCTATCTAAACACTTTAATACATATACTTTAACATTCAAGTCCATACTTATATCAAACAGATGCTGCACCTTCACATCAGCATATATTACCCCATACTTCATTAAGCACAATTACATCAAAAGCCACCAAAATAATATTATATCACCATAGTATAACTAATTTTTTTTTAGATTTTTTTCTTTATTTTTTAATTCAAGTGGCTTTTTCAACACAGTGCACCTTTCTTTTTATTTTATTAGTTCCACTCAAAAGACCCACCAACCACTCCACACTTTAACCTTTAAAAAGTTCATAACAATTCAAGTGCTGATGAGAGATGAACAAGTTCACATAGATTGTTAATTCAAACAAAAGGGTAAGGCTTGTAATGTGGTTGCCAAAGAACAGGATTACAGGCTCAACGGGGTTAGCTACGATACATAAAAATTAGGCGGGTGTAATATATATGGCTTAACAAAGAAATTCCTATATCACTTCCAGGACTGAACAAAACTACTATTTCGCTTTGCAAACGCTCGGGGGCAAGTTCTAGGCATCAAATGCAGTGCATAGAATACAACAAGTATCACACACACATGGCACATGAGTCACTCCAGATTGGATCATCAAAACACTCTAGTCAGGGTACTTAAGCCAAGTTAAGAACATACAATTTAAGGCACTTTTAAAAGAATCAACAATTGAGCCTAAGAGTCACACTAAAGTACTTGCTATATTCAAGGCATAACAAAGTTAAGAGATCCTGTTTCCATTTCATCCCATAACCCACGAGTTCCTAACCTAAAAAAAAATAAAAACTAACTACACCTGAATCAAACGAAACCCTTGGAAAGAACCGTGGCCCAAAGAAAAACCAAAGGGGAATTGATACACTACTACAAAAGAAAAAAAATTTTGTTTTTTTTTTTTTTGTTTTTTTTTTCTTCGACTTGAGTCCCTCAAGTAACCCATCAAATGATATCCATCGTCGAGACAAATCGAAACTTTTGAAGATTTATTTTTGTATTCAGTTAACGTACGAAGCTACACTACTGTACATAACTCTAAACATACAACATACATACAAAATATCTCCCACCCTACACTTAAAATGGAGGCATGTCCCCATGCCACACAAAATAAAAAATGCGAGGTAAAGAAAACTTCCCTAGTACATCAATCTTGATCGGAGACAATGTCGGGGTCGAGATGGCAAGCCCTGCCCAGCGTACGCAGCCATGCCATGATCTTCTTCTCAGATTTTGCATTTTGGGTCGCCAGTGCATCAACTCGAGTCCCCAATTCTGCGACGGAAGTGTGCAACCCTGCTATTTCATGCTCTATGGAAGTCATCCGCGTATTCCATATAACCACAGATGTTCCCTCATCCTCTGCAACTTGCTCATGTGGGGGTGACTCAACCCCAACCTCAGCCTGCCCTTCATCTCCCTCCTCGAGCGCATCAGACTCATTTCTATTATCTCTGCCAGGTACCAAAGGATCCTTCCAATGGTCACTTTATTCGCCCGGAACTTTTGTTATTTTTTAACTCTTCCATCCACGTTCCTATTCTCCGGCACCTGTGCTGCCCGACATAATGTAGTGACTATTGAAGGGAATAAGAACCCATACATCCGCACTGGACAATGAATGAACATCTCGTCATGAATAAGTTTGGCCACATCAAAATCATGGCCATTTATAAAGCACCAGATCAGTGCAGCTCGGGGACCATTCACCTCAGTGTTGTTGGAAGAAGGCCACAAGCGGCTATTGATGATATACAACCAACACTTCCCTTCATAGATGAGTGAGGCCGAGTGAAATTTCTGCCCCGGCGTAACCCAAACTATGTCTTTGTTTGGGACACAGATTGTTCTGAAAAACAAGTTCCAGGAGGTTTGTTCACTCCTATACGTATCATAATAGTCCTCCTCCCCACCAAATACTAGCAACCGGTACGCCCTCCTAATAGCTTCTATCAATGCATCAACACTCTTCTGTCGCACAGTGAAAATATGGTCCTCATTTTCAAAGCAGTTCGCGTAGAACTCTCGTACAACCATCAAATTGGCCTCCTCGTGTTCTTCAAAGAAAATATCTAGCTCGCGCCAAACCAACTCTTGATACATATTGGGGTAATCAACCTGGGGGGGCCCTCTCAATACCCGTTCCGGTATGGTCTTCTTAGGAGCCTTCTGACTAAAACATTCTTGATCTGATCATAATACAAACCGTGTGCTATCAAATTGAGGTGCATTGGTCGAGGCCCGTCCCCGGCACGAGCCTGCATGACCATTAGAAGAGGCACTGGTGGTTCGTCTTTTCTTTGAGGGCGTCATAGTACCTACAAAACAAATACCACTATCAGTAAAAGGCGGGATGTGTGAACCAATAAAGGTTACTCATACTTCACCCGCACAATTGGTCACAAATTACATTCAAGAACTCATTATGGCGTTTAAACAACCACTTCATGTGCAAATTCACCCCAAATTTCCCAAACACCCAATTATACCTCAATTCAACCACAAACTTAACAATGTCTAATATAACCCAACAAGATGAAATCCACTATCCTCACATACAAAAAAATATACTAGTAATACAATGCAACGACAAGAACAACAATGACTTCTACTACCATACAATTAAAAGTGAAGAAGAAAATAAAAAATTGGGAAAAAAAAAAAAAACTGAAGGAAAAGGAAAAGGAAAATAGAGGCCATTGCACTTACCGGAAGAAGCTTGCGTGGAATAGAGATTGGGGAGTTATTGAGTAGAGAAGAGGACGAAAAGGATGTAGGATTTTGCTTTTGAAATTGGGGAGAAGGGAGGGTTGTGGGTGTGTGTTTGTGTTTTGAGAGAGAAGGGCCTTTTTGTTTTTCAGATTTTATGGGAAAAATAAGAGGGGGGGGGGGTCATTTATTAGTAAGGAAAAAAAATAAACAACTAAAAACTAAAGAAAAAAAATAAAGGAAAAAGGTAAAATAAAATTAAACTACTAAATTGACCTAAAAACGGTGCCCAGTGCGCGGGCGCGCACGTGGGGCAGTGGTGGTCAAAAAATGTGCAGTCCATGCGTGGTAAGTGTGCAGCCGCGCGTGTGAGATTGTAGGGGTCCGAAAGTGTGTGGCCTGTGCGCGGCCACACATGTGCAACAGTCGAGGTCCGAAAGTGCGGCCCGTGTGCGGTCGCGCACGTTTATCCTTCAAAATTTCTCCCTTTGAGCCACTTTTTACCTATATCTGGATGGATTTATTCACCCTGAGTCCTTCCGGCGCGAAAAATTTCATCCATGAACATTAATAGACATGTAAATACTTTCACAGTTCAAAAAAAATACCAAAATAAGAACAAAGAAAAAAATTATCGGGTTGCCTCCCAAGAAACGCCTGATTTAACGTCGCGGTAGGATGAATTAAAATAAAACCATGGGTTGACTCCCCGGAAGTGCCAGATTTAATGTCGCGGCACGACACATGCTTGCATTATTGCACTTCACTCACATATTGGGGCTCTTCCAAGGACATCAAAACTTTCTCCCCTTTTTCTTCAACCATTCCAAGGTAGTGTTTCAACCTTTGCCCATTCACTTTAAATCTATTTGTTCCATATTCAGATTCAATTTCTAGTGCTCCACTTGAAAATGGTTGCACCACTCTAAATGATCCTGACCATCTACACTTCAGCATACCCGGAAACAATATTAATCTCGAATTGTATAACAACACTAGATCTCCGTGTTTGATGTTCTGATCTAGAATGTTCTTATCGTGCATCAGCTTCATTGTTTCTTTGTATAATCTTTCATTATCAAATGTATGGAACCAGAATTCCTTGAATTCATGTAGCTCTGTAACTCTACTTGTTCTTGCGATTTTCACATCCAAGTTCAACTGCCGCAGTGCTCATAGGGCTTTATGCTCAAGCTCCACTGGAAGATGGCATGCTTTTCCAAACACCAACTTATATGGAGACATACCAATTTTAGTTTGAAATTATGTGTGGTACCCATAATGCATCATCCAACTTCTTTTCCCAATCAGTCCTTTTCGCATTCACTATTTTGGTCAGGATACTTTTGATTTCCCTGTTGGACATTTCCAATTGCCTGCTCTTCTGTGGGTGGTACGGAGTGGAAACATTATGGAGAACTTCATACTTTTATAACAACCTTGCAAACACTCTATTGCAAAAATAGGTTCCACCATAACTGATTATAGCTCTCGGAGTGCCAAAACATGTGAAAATATTTTTCTTTAGAAAGCATGTCACTCCGTTGGCATCATTTGTTGGAAGGGCCACAACTTCAACCCATTTGGAGACATAGTCAACTGCTACCAATATGTACTTGTTACCATACGAGCTGACATAGAGTCCCATAAAATCAATCCCCCACATGTCAAATACTTCCACCTCTTGAATTGTAGTCATTGGCATCTCGTGACGGCGATATATGTAGCCTGTTCCTTGGCACTCATCACAACTTTTCACCCCAAGCATGGGCATCCTTGAATAAAGTCGACCAATACAAACCCGACTCTAACACCTACGTCGTTGTCTGAATTCCTCCAAAGTGCCCACCATATAGTGAAGCATGGCAAGCCTGCAAAACAGAATATTGATCTTTCTCGGGGATACACCTCCAGATTATGTTATCTACACATATTTTAAAAAGTAAAGGTTCGTCCCAGTAATAAGACCGACAATCACAAAAGACCTTTTTCTTTTGAATCTAAGAGAGTTCATAAGTTACAATACCGCTTTCCAAATAATTAGAAATATCATCATACCATGGCGTCTCCTCCATTGCCACTGCTAGTAATTGTTCATCTGGGAATGTTTCAGTTATATCTTCAACCTCTACTTTCTTTTCAGCTCCCTCTAACCTTGAAAGGTGTTCTGCCACTTGGCTATACGTCCCTTTCCTATTGTGGATCTCCAAATCGAATTGTTGTGGAAAAAGAACCCAAGGGATCTAGCGTGGCTTTGACTCCTTCTTTGCTATCAAGTACCTAAGTGATGCATGGTCAGTATAAACAATAACTTTTGAACCAATCAAATAAAACCTTAATTTGTCGAATGCAAATACCACAGCCAACATCTCTTTCTAAGTCACTGTATAATTGAGTTGTGCACCACTTAGCGTTCTGCTTGCATAGTAAATTGGGTGCACTAGCTTGTCCTTTCGCTTCCCTAGGAATACTCCTATAGCATAGTCACTCGCGTCACACATGAGCTCGAATGGTTTCTCCCAGTTGGGTGCAACGATGATTAGTGTAGTCACCAGTCTCTTCTTCACCTCCTCAAATGCCAACCTACAATCATCAGAGAACACAAAGGGATGATCCCTTTCAAGGAGTTTACATAAGAGGCTAGTAATTTTAGAGAAATCTTTTATGAATCGCCTGTAGAACCACGCGTGCCCAAGGAAACTTCTCACTTCCTTGACCGAAGTGGTCATGTGGAAACTTCTCAATCATGTCAACCTTAGCATGGTCGAACTTAATAACTTTACTAGACACTCGATGCCCCAACACTATTGCACTTCTCCCAGTTCAGCACTAAATTTGTCTCCACACACCTTTTTAGCACTCTCTTTAAATTTAAAGACAGTCTTCGAATGAATCCCCCACCATGGAGAAATAATCCATAAATACTTCCATAATATCTTCAACTATATCAGTGAAAATGGCTAACATACACCTCTGAAATTTAGCTAGTGCATTGTAAAGTCTAAACAACATTCTTCGAAAGGCAAAGATGCCATACAGACAAGTAAGGTATGTTTTCTCTCTATCTTCAGGCGCTATTGAGACCTGATTGTACCCTGAATATCCATCCAAAAAGCAGAAATGAGACCGCCTAGCCAACTTATCCAACATTGGGTCAATAAATGGCAAGGGGAAATGGTCTTTCTGGGTGGCTGTGTTCAGTTTTCAATAATCCATGCAAATTCGCCAAGTCATAACTGTACGAGTTGAGATCAACTCGTTATTCTCATTTTGCACGACCGTCATTCCACCCTTCTTTGGCACACACTTAACTGGGCTGATCCAGTTACTGTCAGAGATGGGGAAGATGATACCTGCATCTAACCACTTGATCACTTCTTTCTTCACCACATCTTTCATGTTCGGGTTCATTCTTCTTTGATGTTCTCTGGAACATTTTTTCCCCTCTTCTAAGAGAATCTTGTGCATACAAAAGGCTGGGATGATACCCTTTATTTTTGCGATGGCCAACCCATATCAGTCTTACGTTCCTGTAACATATGCATGAGTTGTTCTACCTGCACAGCTAAGAAACCGGATGATATAATAACAGGTAAAGTAGAGTTAGGCCCTAATAAAGCGTGCATGAGGTGTGCTGGAAGCAGTTTTAGGTCCAACTGTGGTGGCTCCTCTATAGATGGCTTCGCAGGTGGTGTTGCTCTTTTTTCTATGTGTAGTGGCTCGTACTGAGGTTCCCTTTTCCAGAACCCTTGACATTCGAGAACCATGACCCACTCTTCCAACTCTTCACCATCCACACCATCAAAATTCATCAAGCAAGCTTCTAATGGATCTCTGACATTAAGGGTCTCATCCTCCTCTTGTAGTATTACATCCACGTCCTCCACTAGCGAACAATTTGCAAATTCACTGGGCCTCCTTATAGATTTTTGAACATTGAATATTATTTCTTCATTATTCAACCTCATTTTTAACTCTCTAGTCTCACAATCGATCAATGCTCCTCCAGTGGCTAAGAATGGCCTCCCCAAAATTATTGGTATTTCTTCGTCAACTTGACGGTCAAGAATAATGATGTCGGAAGGAAATACAAACTTCCCCATTTGGACGATCACATCATCCAGAATTCTTATCGGCCTTTTGACTGTGCGATCATCCAGTTGCAGTAACATTGAGGTCGGTCTAGCTCTGCCAATGCCTAGTTTTGTGTAGATTGCCAAAGGCATCAAGTTGATATTGGCTCCCAACTCACACAATGCTTTAGCAAAAGCATAACTTCAAATTGTGCATGGGATAGTGAAACTACCGGGATCAGACAATATTTTAGCCATAGGTCCTATCCCTACCGCGCTGCAGGTTTGAGTTAGAGTTACAGTAGACAGGTCCTGGAAGTCAAAATTTTGAACATCAAATCCTTCATCATTTATGCATAGCCTGACATTTCCCTCAAAGCATCTATCAGCTGAATATTCAATTGAATTTGTTTGAGCATCTGCATGAATTTCCTGTATTGATCATCTTTATTTTACTTTGCAACCTTTGAGGGAATGGTGCATGATTTAACTTCTACCCATTTCTTGGTGTATTTACTTTATTAGGAGCCTTTTCCACCACCTGTTCTCGGAGTTGTTCAATTTCCTTCTCCTTGCCTTTGTCAACTTGTGCCTGTTCAATTACAACCTCAGTGATCTTCGTTGACTCGTCATTCTCTAATGTCACTGGAGTAATTGGCATTGCGTCTCTCCTAGATTGAGAAACTTCTTGCTCTATGTCTAAATCCCTTTCATTCCCAAGGCTCACTGACATTAAGTGATTTAGGTTATGCTCCTTTGGATTGATGTTTGTGTCTGCAGGAAACGTTCCTTATGGGCGATTGTTCAAGGCCATAGATAACTGGGCTAATTGAGTTTCAATGCCTTTAATAGTTGAATCACGTGCGACTAACTTTTCTTGCATCTTTCCATTTGTCCCAATAAGTTGTTGCAGCATGTCCTTTATTTCTATCATAAGACTGTCTTCTTGTCTATTCACCTACTGTTGATGAGGTGGTTGGTAAGCCAACTGTTGTTGATACTGTTGATTGTAGACTTGCTGCCTTTAATAAGGCACGACTTGGCCTTGTGGCCGTGCTCCACCTGGATTGGTATAGCATTGTTCCTGGGGTGGTCTATACTGTTGATTTTGAGGTCCTCATTGTTGTCCACCTTGCCTCTGACCTCCAAAATTATTGACGTAATTCATGTCTTCTTTGAAGCCCTGGTTATCATTATCTCCACTCCATGAGCAATAATATGACTGATTTATGTAGGGAGTGCATAGGTCTCCATTTGTTGTATCAACAATGTGCACCTGTTTCGTACACATCTCATAAATTTTCTTTGTCAACAAGCTCATCTAGGTCATGATAGTGGCTATATTTTCTGCATTTGTATTGTTTGGTGGGAAACAGAATGCACTATTGGAGTGAGTGTTGTATCTCTCGTCATCAAGTCTGAATTCTTAGCCATCTTGTCAAGAAGAATCTTACATTCTATGAATGTTTTTCTCAAGAATGCACCCCGGCTGAAGCATCTACAATGGCCTTCAGACTGTCAGCCAAACCCATATAGAATCTCTGTCCTAGCATATGATCTGGGATTCCATGGTGTGGACAATTCGCTAGCATACCCTTAAACCTCTCCCAGGTTTCCTACAAAGTTTCAATCGGTTTTTTCCTGAATTGCAATATCTCATCAATTTGCCTCGCAATTTCGTTGGGTAGATAGAACTTGTTTAAGAAATGCTTGACTAGTTCCTCCCAAGTAGCTATGGAGTTTATTGGAAGCGATTTCAACCAAGTTTAAGCCTCCCCAGTCATTGAGAATGGGAACAGTAATAATCTTATTGCTTCAGGAGTCACATTCGGCTGTCTTTGAGTGACACAAATTGATAGAAAGTTCTTCAAATGTTGTTGTGGGTCTTCGATGTACGATCCGGAGAACAAACCTTTATTTTGCAGCAAGTGCAGCATGTTGTTGGTGACCTGAAATGTCTTCGCTTGTATCAGACGGACTGTAATTGCGGTGGCCAGTTTATCAGTAGTTGGTTGCGCCCAATCATATAGAGCAACTTCCGGCACAAGAGGTGCTACCACTCTGATATTTAGGTCAACTCGATCATTTCTATTGTTCATGTTGACATTCTCGACGTCGTCCATTTCAATTTCGAGTTATTCGTCTTGTGTTAGGTGTTTGCCCTTTTTGTTAGCCCGATTCAATGTCCTAAATGCTTTCTCGGGATCTGAGATTCCTTCAAAAAGTTCACCAATTCTCAGGGAGCTTCTAGGCATGCACCTGAGTCATAGAAGAGTTCAATCGTGAGAATTTGAATGGAAATATTTTTAACACCACAGAAAATTGATCTAAACTAATAATGTTAGCAATTCTTCCAAGTTGTAATAAATAACACCATTAATTCACTAGCAACGACCGTAACGACCCGGTCGGTCGTTCCGAGAGTTTAGCCCTGTTTCCCTTATTTATGCTTCATTATATGTGGTTCAGCTTCATTACGTTGTGTTAGATTGGTTGGCTCGGGTTCGGAGCAATTTTTGGAGAAAAGTGAGGCACTTAGTCTTTTATCTTGGTTCAATAGTTGGAAAAGTCAACCGGAAGTTGACTTATTGGTAAACAACTTCAGAATGCGGATTTTCAGGTTCGATAGCTTTGTTAGGTGATTTTGGACTTAGGAGTATGTTCAGAATGTGGTTTTGATGTCCGGTGTAGAATTAGGCTTGAATTGGCGAAAGTTAGTTTTTGGCGATTTTCGGTCGGCAGGAAAAATAGGCTATCGAGGCCGGAATGGAATTTTGAGAGTTGGATCAAGTCCGTAATGTCATTTTGGATATGTATGCAAATTTTTAGGTCAATCGGAATTGTTTTGGATGGTTTCGACATCTTTGGTGAAATTTAGAAATTTCAAAGTTCATAGGCTTGAACTTGATGTGATTTTGGTGTTTTTGCGTTGTTTTTAGTGTTTCGAAGGCTCGACTAAGTTTGAATAATGTTATGGGATATGTTGGTAGGTTTGGTTGAGGTCACGGGGGCCTCGAGTATATTTCGGATGCTCAAAAGGACATTTTTGGTCTTTGGGAGATTGATGGATTTTCTGGTGTTTAGCAGCAGTGATTTGTTCATTGCAATCACGTGAGTTCATCCGCGATCGCGTAGAGTAATTTAAGGCCAGGAGGATTTTGTGAAGTGCGATCGCATAGGTAGGAGTGTGATTGCGAAGGGTTGAGCGGAGTGGTCACTGCGTTCACATGGAGATGTTTGCGTTCGCATAGCAGGACTTGGAGTGGTAGTGAGGTGATGGAATTTGCTCTATGCGATCGCATAAAACTGGCAGCGATTGCATTGTTGTGAGAAATTGTCTTACGCGATCGCATAGTTTTTTCTACGATCGCATATGGTTATTCTGGTTGGGCAGAATTTTGTTCTTCGGGATCGTGTGCCTTTTTCCGCAATCGCACAGAGTAAAAGTTTGGGCAGACAGTTTAAGTTCTAATTTCGGGGGTTCTTGGCCATAACTCATTTTTCCATTTGAGAGCTCGGGGGAAGGAGATTTTGGACGAGATTTTCAGTGGGATTCTTGTGGTAAGTGTTCTTCAATCATTTTTGGTTTAATTTCATGAATTTTTCTTGATTATTCACCATGCAATTTGAGGAATTAAATAGAGAATTTGGAAAAAATGGGAGGAAATATTTGGAAATTTCTTTTGATAATTTGAGTGGGCAACTGTGGTCCAATTTTGATGTTCTTGGTATGTACGGACTCGTGGGAGGATAAGGGTTCTTGTGATGTAATTTTTATCAGATTTCGAAACGTGGTCCCGGGGCTCGGGGCTCGGGTTTGGCTGAATTTCGAGAATTGTGTCTAAATTGATAGTTTTCGATTGGGTTTTATTCCTGTAGCGTATATTGATGATGTTAATCTGGTTTTGGTTAGATTCAAAGCATTTGGGATTCAATTTGAGGGGCAAGAGCATCGCAAATTAGTATTGTGGCCTGGTAGAGGTAAGTAACGACTATAAATCTTGTCCTGAGGGTATGAAACCCCAAACTTCGTATTTCTCACTGTTTTTAGAATGGAGCACATGTCAGATGACGAGTATGTGGCGTACACTGATTTTTGGATTGGACTTGGTCCTCTCCGCGGCAACTATTGAGTTGCGTATTTTTACTCTAAATCATATGTTAAATTGTGTTCTAAAACTATTGATATATTTGGGCTATAAGCTAGGTTTGGGGCCTCGTGCCGACTTGTTTAGACCCCCTTGGGGGCCTTTTACTGCTATTTCCTCACTGTTGATTTATGATTTACACTCAGTCATGTTATGTTTAACTAATTTCGAAACTCAGCCTTATTTACACTATTTTGAGATAGAAAATGATGTTTTGGGTCGAGTATCCCGTTTTACTGATACGCCCGAGGGGCTTTTGAGAGGTTCTGAATGAGTGAGGCCGAGGGCCTAATTTTGAGGATATGATACGCCACGAGGTGGCTTGATATTAGCGCTTGGGTTGAAGGAGCCCCTCCGGAGACTGTACACACCCCAACTGAGCGCATGTACCTACTGAGTGCGAGTGCCGAGTGCCTAGTGATTGGGAGGCATGAGTGGCTGTGAGGTATGCTCGAGGGGCTGATTATGAGTGACTGTGAGGCATGCCCGAGGGGCAGGTTCTGATACATGTTTTCGCCCGAGGGTCTACTTATGATTTTACCACTTTTACTTTGAACTTATGAAATATGTTTCGCCCGAGGGGCCTTTTTATGACTTTTATCATTTTTACACTAAACTCCTTGAAAGTTATGTTGAAACTATTGGCCAGTATAATTCCAAATGATTTTACTGAAATCGGCTTTTAAGCGTGATGATTTAATGTATACATTGTTGGAAAGAAAGGTTGTGCTTATTGTGAAATGATGATTTGATTTATGTGTTTCTTACTGCTCTGACTTGATTTATTTTCATTACTACCGAGTTGGCGTACTCACATTACTCCCTGCACCTTTTTTGCAGATCCAGGTGTTAGGGCGGAGTCAGCTGTGTATCTGTTCCAGAGTTTTTTCGGAGATTTGCGAGGTAGCTGCACGCGTCCGCAGTCCTGCTCTCCCTCCTGCTTACTTTATTGAGTTTATTTATTTTCGAATTGTATAATTTCTGTAGATGCTCATGACCAGTGACTCCGGGATCTCGGGGGTTGTATTTAATATTCAGTATAACTTTAACTGTTTTAAAAATGTTTAAAAGAAACCTTTATGGGTTATCTGTTTAGTAATGATATAAATGAAAGATTATTTACGTTTGAGTGTATTTTTGCTGACCTAGTTCCACGATAGGTTCCATCACGACTGGCTTAGATTTGGGGTCGTGACAAGTTGGTATCAGAGCGCTAGGTTACATAGGACTCACCGGTCATCAGCAGGTTTAGTAGAGTCTTGCGGATCGGTACAGAGACATCTGTAATTATCTTCGGGAGGCTGCAGAACCCTTAGGAAAATCTCATATTTTGTCGTGCAAATCCATTTCATTCAGCGAAGAGCGTAACTCTTGAATTCCTTCCATATATTCGAACCCGCCCGAGAGCACTTGGTATCAGCTGTGCATAGACGACTTGTGACTTCCATGGATGAGATGTATTTTGGGCATGTTGGTAATGGGCCATTATGGAGGACTTGAGGCCGGATTCATTCTGTGGCTTGAGTGCTGAGATTTTGATTGTGTGAGCCGTGCATTTGGGGACTTATATGTCCATTTGTGTTCTTATTGATGAGAATTGGTGACTAGATGGCTACGTGGTGAGTGTGATTTGATGGTTAACTGTGTTCAGATTGTTTGATTGTGACAAAAGGGTTGGCTAGAAATGTGGCAAGAACTATTGAGTGTTGCATTTCTGTCTCGGTTTGATATATGGCTTTGAGTTGTGAGTGTATTGGAAGACCTCTCATGTTGTTTAGTGGTGGAGTGAAGCGGATCTTTCTGTTGGGTTATGAGTTCCTGGTGATGTCTTATGGGCTGATCATTGCCCTAGTAGAGTTCATGCATTTGATTAACGGTGTATTCCAGACGTATTAACACTCCTTGTTATTGTATTCGTGGATGGTGTCCTGGCATATACACGTAGCCAGGAGTCGCATACTCGGTATTTGAGGATGGCATTATAAGGATTCAGGGAGGAAAGGCTCTATGCAAAGTTCTCTGAGTGTGAATTTTGGCTCGGTTCAGTAGCATTCTTGGGACACGTGGTGTCCAGTGAGGGTATCCATGTGGTCAGACGTGTGTGGGTAGAGCTTGCAGAAGCTCAAGATTTCTTTGACCACCGCTCCAGTGTTAGTTCTTCCATCAGCTTCAGGGTCCTACCGCGTATTGTGATGCCTCGGGGGTAGGGGTTTTTTGTGTTTAGATGCAGAAGGGTGTAGTGATTGCGTGACAGTTATGGCCTTCAGAAGTGTATAGAGAGATATCAGTTAAGGTTAAGCGGGCAAGGGTATCTCCTGGGATATGTGATCCTTATGTTGTTCTGTAGTAAGTTCTCTTCTACCAGTAAATGATATATGTTGTAACTGGAGTCTAGATCGCTTGTGGAAGTTGGCATGACTATTATATGGTGAATGCGAGATTTGCAGATGACTTGAGATGTTAGACGGGTTGTGTTATTATGGGCGTGGTGAGTTATTGGTTGTCTTGGTCATTGGCTTTGAGCCAAGTGGGGGAGTCTGTTAATGATAAATTGATTACACGATTTTGTGTGTATTGGTTTCAGTTCGAGGTATATTGGTGGATCAGTTATGACCTGCAGGTATGGGGTCTGGGAATGACTCGAGTAATGAAAATTCTTCGATACAGGTTGTAATGTACTCTATGGGTAAATGAATTCTATGGAATGATTGAGAGGTAATTGTAAAAGGTGTAGTGTGTGCAGTGTATGAATTTTCTTGTGGCTTCAAGTGAGTGGATTACTTTCCTAGTATGTTAGTGTGCAAACGAGTCAGGTCGATTCTGTCTAATTGGTCAGTGTAATTGAGATTTACGTTGGAGGGTATCAGGACTTATGGAATTTCTACGTTATCATGGACTCTACATATCATTATCAGGAAAGTGAAGGTAGTGGCTTTAGATTCGCAGGAAGTCTCTTCAGGATAAGTATTTTGAATGTGATACTCTTGGGGATATTTGAGAGAGTATTCGACGGATTACGAGCCTTAAGCGATATGGTGTTATGCTGTGTCTCGTGAGGTGAGTATGGGTTGAGAATTGTGGTATTACGGAAAGGAGAAGTAGAAATTTGAAGGTGAGTCAGCAGAAACTTGGGTAAATAGGACAACTTGGTAGTAGGTTAGATCGTCATGGTAAGGGATACGATTAGTTCTTTGGGTGTTCATGAGGTAATGAGTTTTTACATGTGTTTCTTAGTAATGCTCTTGGATTTTTGGTGGCCTGCGTAGCTTGGTTGAGTTAGAATGAATTCAGTCCTGATGGTTTGGTGTTGTGCAAATGGGATTCGGATAGTCCCTGATGGTTTCTACCACGGTTAAAGATGCATATTTTCCTCTGGCGTGAGGTGCAGGTGATGTATAGTGATTTTGCTTCTAGATGGGATCAAATGGAAGTTCTTGGCTAGTTGGGTATGTAGTTGCTTGTGGCTCGGAAGGGATCACGAAGTTCCCATATTTTTCCTAGGATGGCATGGCGTATGCGGTATGTGGTAGAGTTGAGATTTGTATATGTGAGGTCATAGTTCAGTTCTGGAAGGAAGGTCAAAACAAATTTCTTAGGCAGCAATTGCAGTTTCAGATGGCTAGGTGGATTATATCACTGTTAGGTGGCTTGATGAGGGTATAAATTTTAGAAAGGTCATGTGTGGAGTTAAGGGTACTTCGTTGGTACTTCGACGCTCTCTTGTTGGATTCGACTGCTGATATTCAAGGTTGCTTGGTAACACGGAAGAATTGTAGGGGTATCCCTTGTGAAATGATTGGGTATTTGAGATGTGTCATGTATTCGAGCAATGGAGTTGAGATCAGATACAGTAATCCGTGCTCTTCATGGACTTCGAGACTGAGAGTTCTCATAAATTGGTTATTTTGTGGTAGTGAACTGTGAAGATGCGAGCAAAGCTAGTCGGATGTTAGTATGTACCATGATTCGGTCATTGTGAACTTTTCGGTAAGTTATCCATCTGTTGTGGGTGACCAGAGTTGATTCAGGGTTATTGATAGGCCCGTAGGAGTGTGTGTTCTGCACCGGGTCGGAATTGCTGACTCCGAATGTCTATTGTTGAAGAATGTACCATCTGATTGTGATTGAGTTTATTCATGTTCTGGAGTGATCTATGAGTTACCCTTCGGTTTTGCGGGGAGTGGTGATTATTGGTTATATGCACATATGGTGCGGTTCTAATTGGGCTTTATAGCTAGATTTGAGTAAGGTAAGTAATTGGGTGTTGCGGGATTGAGACGGGTTGGTTATGTACCTTCTGATTCGTGTGTCATGGTATCTTCCCGTTTCCCCGTGGTTATGGCAATGCACTTTGAGTACTTGATGTCGAATTTCAAATGGTTATTGATTTTGGGCAAGGTGTCTTGAAATATTTCAAGTGGACCAGCGTTTGGATGAAACCGAGCAGTGTAGCGGAGTTATGTAGGGGTATGACCTTTGGTATTGGATTCGTATGTTTTTATTTTTACGATATGTGCCAGGCTTTTAGCATGATGTCATGATGGTAATTGTTAATGGCAGGATAGTCCTCCCGTGTGAATCTTTTATATAATTTGATTACATTGGGATGTTGCTATTTGGTGCACGAGTTGCACACGTTATGGATTCGAATTGTATCGATGTGCCATGTCAGCAGAGTGGTCGTGTTGGATAAGAAGAGGTCATTGGACCTAGAATGAATGTTGTCAGAATTGTCTACAACATAGTTGGAAGGATAAATATCGGGGTCGACTTAGGAATCTACTGTAATTCTTGTTTGGGAAGGGGAGCTTCATGTATGAATGATCGGACAAATGGTTGTTAGTTTCTATATGTTTCTTTCATCATCGACAGTATATGAAAGTGTTAGAGCGGTGCATTTCTTGATAAGAGGTTATGTACCGGTATTGGGTTGTATTGAGCAACTATGGTGATTAGGAGTTATCACCACGAGTGTTTGAGTCATGCGGTATATTGTGTGATTGCATCTTGGGTTACAGATATGGCTTGATCCAACATGTTCAGACTTGTTTAGTTTATAGTTGTGGAATTTTGATCTTGTATATTACTTCAAAAGTGGAAATTTGGTTCTAAGGTTTATGGGTCAGGTTGGATTTCGAGATTTCTACTGTGTTGTGCTATTTGGACCTATATAGGATAGGGTGACGTGGGATCACCCCCGGGTATGTTAATGGTAGGCTAGCAGAAATTTGATGGTGTTGGAGAACAACTCTTGGTATGTTTGAAGACGAACGTATGTTTAAGTGGGGGAGGATGTAACGACCCGGCCGGTTGTTCCGAGAGTTTAGACCCGTTTCCCCGTTTCTGCTTCATTAAATGTGGTTCGGCTTCATTATGTTATGTTATATTTGTTGGCTCGGGTTCGGAGCAATTTTTGGAGAGAAATGAGGCACTTAGTCTCTTAGCTTGGCTTAATAGTTGAAAAAGTCAACTAGGAGTTGAATTATTGGTAAACGACCTCAGAATGTGGATTTTATGGCTCGGATAGCTTCGTTAGGTGATTTGGGACTTAGGAGTGTGTTCGGAATGAAGTTTTGATGTCCGGTGTAGAATTAGGCTTGAATCGGCGAAAGTTATTTTTTGGCGATTTCCGGTCGGCAGTGGAAAATAGGCTCGGGGTCGGAATGGGATTCCTGAAGTTGGAGCAGGTTCTTAATGTCATTTTGGATATGAGTGCAAATTTTTAGGTCAATCGAATGTGTTTTGGTTTGTTTCGGCATCATTGGCGAAATTTAGAAGTTTTAAAGTTCATAGGCTTGAATTTGATGTAATTTTGGTATTTTCGTGTTGTTTTTGGTGTTTCAAAGGCTCGACTAAGTTTGAATGATGTTATGGGGTGTGTTGATAGGATTGGTTGAGGTCCCGGGGGCCTCGGGTGGTTAACGGAGTGTATTTGGCCTTAAAAGGACTGCTGTTGCTGCTGTATTTTCTTGATCTGGTTTCCTTGTATGCGATCGCCATGGTGAAGGTGCGATCGCATAGGGTTGGTTGGTAAGGCAACAGAAATTTTGTTATGCGATCGCAATGTATGGTCCACGATCGCGTAGTGGGAGGAGGCAGAACAGTGCGGTCACGTGAGGCTTGTTGTGATCGCACTGTGTGGGCGCGTGTGGCAATGAGGTGATGGAGTTGCTCTATGCGATCGCATAGAGCTGGTCGCGATCACATTGCTTTGAGGAGTTGTCTTCCACGATCGCATAGGTGTTTCTGCGATCGCATAGGGTTAGTTTGGTTGGGCAGCATTTTGTTCTTCGCGATCGCACAGAGTAAAAGTTTGGGCAGACAGTTTAAGTTCTAATTTCGGGGATTCTTGGCCATAACTCATTTTGCCATTTGAGAGCGCAGGGGAAGGATATTTTGGACGAGATTTTCAGTGGGATTCTTGTGGTAAGTGTTCTTCAATCATTTTTGGTTTAATTTCATGAATTTGTCTTGATTATTCACCATGCATTTGAGGAATTAAGTAGAGAATTTGGGAAAAATGGGAGGAAAGATTTGGAAATTTCTTTTGGTAATTTGAGTGGGAAATTGTGGTCCGATTTTAATGTTCTTGGTATGTACGGACTCGTGGGAGGATAAGGGTTCTTGTGATGTAATTTTGTCGGATTTCGAGACATGAGCCCGGGGCTCGGGTTTGCGAATTTTGAGAATTGTGTCTAAATTGATAGTTTTCGATTGGGTTTTGGTTCTTTAGCGTATATTGATGATGTTTAATCTGATTTTGGTTAGATTCGAGCATTTGAGAGTCAATTTGAGGGGCAAGAGCATCGCAGATTAGTATTGTGGCCCAGTAGAGGTAAGTAACAGTTATAAATCTTGTTCTGAGGGTATGAAACCCCGGAATTTGTATTTCTCACTGTTTTTAGAATGACGCACATGTCGGATGACGAGTATGCACTGATTTTTGGATTGGACTTGGTCCTCTCCGGCAACTATTGAGTTGCGTATTTTTACTCTAAATCATATGTTAATTTGTGTTCTAAAACTATTGATATATTTGGGCTATAAGCTAGGTTTGGGGCCTCGTGCCGACTTGTTTAGACCCCCTTGGGGGCGTTTTACTGCTATTTCCTCACTGTTGATTTATGCATTTACACTCAGTCATGTTATGTTTAACTGATTTCGAAACTCAGCCTTATTTACACTATTTTGAGATAGAAAATGATGTTTTGGGTCGAGTACCCAGTTTTACTGATACGCCCGAGGGGCTTTTGAGAGGTTCTGACTGAGTGAGGCCGAGGGCCTGATTGTGAAGATATGATATGCCACGAGGTGGTTTGATATTAGTGCTTGGTTTGAAGGAGCCCCTCCGGAGTCTGTACACACCCCCAGTGAGCGCAGGTACCTACTGAGTGTGAGTGCAGAGCGCCGAGTGATTGGGAGGCATGAGTGACTGTGAGGTATGCCCGAGGGGCTGATTATGAGTGACTGTGAGGCATGCCCGAGGGGAAGGTTCTGATACATGTTTTTGCCCGAGGGTCTACTTATGATTTTACCATTGTTACTGTGAACTTATGAAATATGTTTCGCCCGAGGGGCCTTTTTATGACTATTATCATTTTTACACTAAACTCCTTGAAAGTTATGTTGAAACTATTGGCAAGTATATTTCCTAATGATTTTACTGAAATCGGCTTTTAAGCGTCATGATTTAATATATACATTGTTGGAAAGAAAGGTTGTGCTTATTGTGAAATAATGATTTGATTTATGTGTTTCTTACTGCACTAACTTGATTTATTTTCATTATTACTGAGTTGGCGTACTCAAATTACTCCCTGCACCTTGTGTGCAGATCCAGGTGTTAGGGCGGAGTGAGCTGTGTATCTGTTCCAGAGGATTTTTGGAGATTTGCGAGGTAGCTGCATGCGTCCGCAATCTTGCTCTCCCTCCTGCTTACTTTATAGAGTTTATTTATTTTGGAATTGTATAATTTCTGTAGATGCTCATGACCAGTGACTCCGAGATCTCGGGGGTTGTATTTAATATTCAGTATAGTTTTAACTGTGTTAAAAATGTTTAAAAGAAACCTTTATGGGTTATCAGTTTAGTTATGATATAAATGAAAGATTATTTACGAATTGAGTGTAGTTTTGGATGGCCTAGTTCCACGATAGGCGCCATCACGACTAGCTTAGATTTGGGGTCGTGACACTGTGTGTTATTTCTTGGATTTCTAGGAAATCAAAGAGCTTCCAAACTTCACATCATACCCACTAACTGACCTTCTTGTAAAAGGACATGCAACCCAGTCTGAATCACAGAACCCTACCAACGTGTTTGTAGATTCCTTGTGCATGAGAACTCCCATTCCAGGTGCTGCTTTCAAGTACCTGACTACTTTAATAGTTGCATCCATGTGAGATTTATTTGGTGCTTTCATGAACTGATTAAGGTTATGCTTTGGCTAGTCTAGTGACTATTAGAAGCTTTCCTATGAGCTTTTGATATCCTCTAATGTCCACCATAGAATCATTTATCTGCACTCCAACTCCTTTATCTTGCTATACTGAAGTCAATTTTTGATTAATCTCCAAGGGTGTGACTGCAGGCTTTCCTCCACACTTCCCAACTATGAAATCAACTCCAAAGTATACTTCCTTTGATTCAATAGAATTCCGTGTTATGATCTCAAGACCTCTATGCCTAAGAAGTATCTCAACTTGCCAAGATTCTTGACATTGAATTGCTGATTCAATACTTTTTTGGCTTCATTTATCATGATGCTGCTACTCCTAGTAATGAGCAAGTCATCCACATATATTAGGATAATGACAATGTCATTTCCAGATTTTTTGGTGAATGGGGAGTAATCAAAAGCACTCTGATGTAAACCTGCATTCAATAATGCTTTTGTAAGCTTCAGATTCCATTGTCTTGATGCATGCTTGAGTCCATATAAGGACTTCATAATCTGTATACCTTCTTCTCCCCTACTTTTGAAAACCCTGTGGCAAGTCCATGTACACTTCTTCATATAGATCTTCCTGAATAAATGATAGATCTTCCTGAATAAATGCATTGAACACATCCATTTGGTGAAGCTTCCAATTTCTGGTGGCTGCAACAACTATCACTGATCTCACAGCGACCATTTTGGACACTGGAGAGAATATCTCATGATAGTCCAAACCTTCTTGTTGGTTGTATCCCTTTACTACAAGTCTTGTCTTAAATCTTTCCACTTTTCTATTTGATTTATATTTTATTTTATACACCCACTTAGAGCCAATAATGGACTTCCTAGTAGGTAGGGTCACCACATCCTAAGATTTGTTATCCTCTAAAGCCTTCACCTCTAGTTTCATTGCGTCTATCCACCTCTTGTCTTGTACAACCTCCTTGAAGGATTGTGGATCCTTCATTACTAAGAATGCATGCAAGTAGTCTCTATAATTTTGAGTCATATTGTCATAAGATAAGTAGTTATAAATAGAATGTGCAATGCACACTGGGGGAATTTTTTCTTCTTTGTGATATAATCTTGCATCCATATAGGTGGAAGTGCCTTCAGATGACGAAAATCCTTGCAAGATTGGATCACCTGAATTTTTTTCAGCAAGATGTGTGGATTCCTCAGCTAAATCTTCAGGCGCTGCAGATTCCATCGCATCCTCTAGCTTCTCAGATTCTTCTATCAGACCTTCAGCTTCTCTTTCATCAGCCGTAGATTGATTTGTGTGATCCACAAGTTCTGATGCTTGTTCCACTTGGGTAGTCATACCAGGAGCTTCTGTTGCCTGGTTATTCTCTGATGGGATGTTCACTTCTACAACAGGTCCACTTTCCTGTTGAGTGCATAGAAAATCATCTTGATTCTCCATTGTTGTGTGTGGATGGTTTTGTAGTTGAGGCTCTTTGAAGGGAAAGTAGATTCACTGAAGGTAACATATTTTCTGAAAAAATAGGTAGTCTGCAAATCAAGTAGCCTATATCCCTTTTGTGTAGAGGGATAACCCAAAAGCACTGCTCTCTTATCTCTAAGGGAAAACTTATCCTCCTTCACCAAGTTTATAGCATAACATAAGCAACCAAATATCCTTAGGTGATCAAGTGATGGTTTTCTCTTATGGAGTAGCTCATAGGGACTCCTAACATCTAATACTTTAGAAGGTAGTCGATTTATTATGTACACAGCAGTCTGCACACACTCACCCCAAAATCTTTTTGTTAAATTTGCCTAGAATTTTAATGCCCTTGAAATGTCTAATATGTGTATATGCTTTCTCTCCACAACTTCATTTTGTTGTGGAGTGTAATCACAACTACTTTGATGAATCACACCATGATCCTGTAGAAGACTGTTCCATTGGTTGTTAAAGAATTCAATTCCATTGTCAGTTCGAATCACCTTAAAAGAAGTATCAAACCGATTCTTAACCATGCACAAAAATCTCTTTAAGAAAATGATGGTTTCACTCTTCAATTGCATTAGAAATATCCAAGTTTCTCTTGAGTAGTCATCTACAACAGTAATAAAATAGTATTGTCTATTATGATTTTGCACTCTATAAAAAATGTCCCCCAAACATCCATGTGTACAAGTTCAAATGCTCTAGTACTCTTCTGTTCACTGTCAGAAAAGGCAGGCCTAGACTACTTTGCCATAGGGCATACAAAATAATTATTACATAAGCTACTATCTACTTTATTCTTCAGGAATGAAATGTGTTGCAAGACTGGTACTTAATCATGTCCTAGCCTCATATGTCGTAGCCAACTTGAATCTCCAGCTCTTCTTGCATGCCTAACTGCAGCTGCTAACTGTCTTACTCCTCTTCCTTTCAGTAAGTACAGTCTCTCACTTTCCTTAGCAATCCCCCTCACCTTGCCATTGTAGAGGTCCTGAAACACATACAACTCAGGTAAGAAAATGGTAGCACATGACAGATCTCTTGTTAACTTTGACACTGACATCAAGTTAAACTTAAAATGTGGTACATGAAGAACATTTTTTAATGTGCAATCAGCTGACAACCATGAATTACCAACATGAGCAATATATGTACTAGTTCCATTAGGCAACTTCACTGAATCCCTTTTATGCTTGTCAATTCCTTGAACATTACTCAATAAGTTCAAAGTAAAAGCTATATGGTGTGTGGCACATGAGTCAACTATCCATTCATTCGGATGCATACATGAGGAAAGTGAAACGACTGTACATGCCATATGAGGCTGTGTTTGTGTTGGTGTATCACTGGGTCCTTCCTTGTCGAGTAAGCTCAAAACATGTTGGTATTGTGCCTCAGTGAAGAAATAATCACCACCTCTACGCTCTAAATTCCTTAGTGCAGGTGGTACTTCTATATTATTGGTTGTTTTAGGATTCCTCTAGATTGATGTCCTCTCTTCATCTTGAAGTCATACGGATACCCCATGATTTCGTAACAATTATCTTTAGAGTAGTATAGGGTAAAATATGCTGTGCTACATGGCCGTCTAAAAGAGAGACACATGGAACCTAAGGTAGGGGATGGTTAAAATCGAAGGCAATTGTCCCTTCTGTCACCGGAAAGAATGACACTCATAAAGATGCAGTAAATACCCTCCGCTCGGTAGCATTTAATTGAGAATATTCCATGTCATTTAGTGCGCTACCCGTTACAGAGAATTTGTCATTTATGCTCACCATTACACATTCTTCAATGGCCCTCATAATTGACATTAAAGAAGGGCATGATCCTAGGACCTTGTTCCCTAGGTGCAACTATAAATAGTAAGCTCTGTTATCATTGTAAAGAACACGACTTTTCTGGAAAACTTATGCTATAATCGATTAAAATCTTTATACAATTTTACTTTCTTGTTCCTTGGTTTTATCACGGTTGGCCCCGAGAATTACTATTTTTCGTGATTGTATCTTCATTCTAAGGCTAAGTATTGCATATTTCTTTAATTATTTCATTAATTCAGGATCAAATTAATTCACTTGTCTAGAAAATACGTATAAATTCAACTGTACAGTTTTATGGCTAAATGTTTGGCGCCCACCGTGGGGCCTAGACAATCGTGTAATTAAGTTGATCCATTCCTCTTTTACTAACATGTTTTGATTATTTATCTTAGCAAACAATCACAAGAAATGGCAGATAATGGTGTTAACAACACATACAATCCTGAGTTTCAAGGAGACCAACCTCTTCTCGAGGATTCAATCAGTGACATCCATAATGAGGGGAACAATTCCACGCTAATCAATGACATGCGGTGCCCACGACATGTTTGGAAGGAAATTTCCGATGATGCTGAAGAGGAGCATGTTGTTGATGCGGTAAGGGTCCTATAAGAGCAACAAACAATAATTCGAGGCCACCTCACACGACAGGATAAGGTTATGATAGAGTTGAAGCAGGCGTTATCACGGGCTTCCAATAACGCGAATAGACGAGGTCCAGTTCCTCCCAGCGCTCCTGCAAATCAAACAACACAGAGGGTCGACAACAACACCCCCAGGGGCGAGGTTGGTTTTGATTGGGTTGGGTGGAGCGAATCCGGGCCCAATAATGAAAATAGTCCCTTCAAGAATGAACTCTTATGATTTATGAGAGAAGTGAACGCCTGCATGGACCAAATCCCGAGAGGACCATCAGTGCTGAAAGGTCCGGACTCAAAGAAGTGTAATCAGTTGCCGTACAAACCCATCGCGACACCACAATTAATCCTGAAGTGGTTTAAACTGCCCGATGTGCCAAAGTATGATGGAACTTCAGACACTTAGGGGCATATTACCACCTATACAACGACGGTGAAGGGGAATGATTTAGCTCCTCACGAGATTGAATTTGTTTTATTGAAGAAATTTGGAGAGACTCTAACTAGGGTGTCCTTGATGTGGTATTCACTATTACCTGAGCATTCCATAGATTCCTTTGATATGCTCAGGGATTATTTTATTAAGGCTCATGTCGGGGACCAAAAAGTGCAGTCCCCAAAGGCCGGCATATTCAGAATTGCACAAGGAGAATTTGAGTTGCTGCAAGAGTTTGTTACCCGATTCCAAAAGGAGAGGATGTTGCTCCCGGCTATTCCAGATGAATGGTCGGCTGAAGCATTCACCAAGGGTCTGAATTCGAGAAGTTCAGAAGCTTCTCTGAAACTGAAGGAAAGCTTACTTGAGTTTCAAGCAACAACTTGGGTGGATGTCCACAACCGGTATGAGTCAAAGATAAGGATCGAAGATGATCCATTTGGCTTCCCGTCATCGACAAAAGGACGAGAGAAGAATAGATAAAAATCAAAAGACAATTTTGACATGGACAGACGATCTTTGAGGGGTCGGTTTTTGCCTTACGAACGGACCGAAGGCTGAGGCAAAGGCTTCTGGTTAGTGGACAGGTTCGCCACCGACAGAAGGAGTGATCGCGGTCAGAACAATAGATCATTATAGGACAAAGAAGTGTCATGTACGCGAGATACTTCCTACCCCAGGCTATCAGAATACAATTTCAACGTCAGTGTAGTAGAGTTGGTATCGGCTATGAGAAACATCAAAGAAGCACGATTCTCGAAATCGATGAGATCCGATCCCATCCAGAGGGATCCCAACTTGTGGTACGAATACCACAGAATGAATGGCCACTAGACTAGGGACTGCTGACATCTCAGGGAAGAAGTGGCAACACTGTTAAAGAATGGCCATCTCAGAGAATTCATAAGTGACAGGGTCAAGAACAACTACAGTCGCAACCGGGATAATGCGAAACCCTCCAAAGCAGGAGATTATCCTCCACGCCAGACGATCAACATGATCTTCGGGGGGAATGAAATCAAGAGGGTCACCTTCTCGGCAACAAAAAAGACAAAAGTATCGATAACCCGTAGCAAGAGACTCCATGAAGTTGCTGAAGACGACACCACTTTCACGGAGGAGGACGCAGATAGATTGTTGCTACCGCACAATGACGCATTGGTAATTTCTTTAAATGTGATAGACTTTAAATCAAATGTGTTCTAGTGGATCCAGGAAGTTTGACCAATATCATACAATGGAGAGTATTGGAGTAAGATAAACTCACCGGAAGCATCATTCCGACCACAAAACTTCTTGCTGGATTCAACATCACGAGCGTGACAACCCCATGAAAGATTTTGTTGCTCACGAACGCTGAAGGGTTGATGAAAACGACTCTTTTTAAAGTTGGGAAGACCATGGTTGCACGAGATAAGAGGTGTACCAACATATCATCAGTTGCTGAGATTTCCTACACCCGAAGGAATTAAACAGATAAAGGGCGACCAATCGGTGACAAGGGATATGAATTCAATTCCGGTCTCCGGTAGCAAAGGTAAGGAGCATGTGGCATAGAAACTACAAGAACCGATGCCCACTCCCGAATCGAATAAATTTAGCCCGGGGTAGAAGCGTCAAAATTTTATCAGGTGCCAAGGTATTTCCAGGTACCAGAAGAGACAGATGCAACAAGTTCCACAGCGGAAGAGCTCGAGCAAGTACCATTGTATGAAAAGTTCTCAGAAAGGAAATTCCACTTGGGGACATGACTACACCATGAGCTCAGGTATGACTTTATTGAATTTCTTAAATTTAATGCCGATTGTTTTGCGTGGTCGCACGTGTATATGAAAGGTATCCCAACAGAGGTGGCCGTACACAGGCTAAGTTTGGATCCCAACATCCCTCAAGTTAGACAAAAGAAACGCCCTATTGTGGAGGCCAGAAATAAATTCGTCAAAGAAGAGGTAACTCGCTTACTTGATATCGGTTCGATCCGAGAGTTAAAGTATCCAGACTGGCTAGCTAATGTAGTAGTTTCTAAGAAGAACAATAAATTTCACATCTTTGTAGATTATAAGGACTTGAATAAGGCGTGCCCGAAAGACTCGTTCCCACTGCCGAACATCGATAAAATGATTGATGCGACGGCCCGACACGAGTTAATGAGTTTCCCCGATGCTTATTTCGGGTACAACCAAATTAAGATGAACTCGAGGATAAGGAAAAGACTTTGTTTATAACAAATTTCAGCACATTTTGCTATAATTAGATGCTTTTCTCAGCGGCTCGTAAACAAGATGTTTGAAAAACAAATAGGGAAACTATGGAAGTTTATGTAGACAATATGCTTGTTAAGTTTTTGAATGTAGGTGACCACCTTAAGCATCTGCAAGAAACTTTTGACATCTTAAGGAAGCATAACATGAAGTGCACGTTCAGGGTCAGCTCCGGCAAGTTCCTGGGATTTTTGGTATCACAAAGGGGGATTGAGGTAAACCCCGATAAGATCAAAGCCGTTGAAGACATCTCAGACCAGCTGTCAAGCGTGAAAGAAGTCCAAAGGATCACAGGGAGATTGGTCTTTTTGAGCAGGTTCATTTCCCAGTCATCAGAGAAATGCCACCTTTTCTTCAAACTGCTCAAAAAGAAAAATAACTTCGAATGGACCCCGGAATGCAAGCAGGCTTTGAGAGATTTAAAAAGGTCCTTGTCAAGCCCACTCTATTACTTTCGAAACCAAAGGAAACACTGTTGGTCTACCTCACCGTCTCGGAAGTAGCGATAAGTGTACTTTAATCCGAGAGAACAAAGGTAAGCAATCTCCCATTTATTACTTTACTAAAATTTTAACGGGAGAAGAAGCTCGCTACCCACACTTGGAGAAGCTATCCTTAGCTCTCGTAGTCGCTGCTCGAAAGTTGAGGCCCTACTTCCAATGTCACCCGATAACTATGGTGACCACATTTTCCCTGCGGAACATCCTTCACAAACCCGAACTCTCAGGTATGTTGGCCAAATGGGATGTCGAAAGGAGAGAATTTGAAGTAGAATATATACCAAGGTCTGCGATTAAGTCACAAGTCTTGTCTGACTTTATGGCCGATTTGAGTCCGAAATTGCTGCCTCTAGCAACCAGAAAGGCAGTAATGGTGTTAGAATCTACATCGGGAGCTTGGACCTTATTTATTGATGGAGCCTCAAATGTAAAAGAGTCCGGGCTTGGCATAGTATTAACCACGCCTTATGGAGATACCCTAAGGCAAGCCATCAGAACGGTCCTTTTAACTAATAATGAAGCAGAGTATGAGGCTTTTATTGCAGGACTCGAACTGGCTCAGGGACTAGATTCCGAGGTCATAGAAATCAAGAGAGAGTCACCTCTGGTGGTAAATTAGGTCTACGGGATATTTGAAACCAAAAAGGAGCGCATGAAACAATACGTGGTAAAGGTCCAGGCTCTGCTGGATCGATTTTGGGAGTGGTTGATTACTCATATCCCGAGGGAAGAAAATCCAGAAGCGGATGCACTGGCTAACCCCGACTCATTAATGGAAATGAAGTTATTAGAGTCTGGGATGGCAGTACAAGTGATGCACTCAATCCTTGATGCAGATAGCTGTTACGAGGTAAATACCACTAATTAGGTTTGGGACTGGAGGAATAAGATCATCGATTATCTCGAGCATGGGAAATTTCTAGAAGATTCCAAGGCATCTTGAGCGTTGCATGTCAAAGCAACACAGTATAGCTTTAAAAGAGTCCAATTGTACATAAAATCTTTCCAAGGCCCACTGGCCCGATGTTTGGGAGCATCCAAAGAAAATTACGTTATACGAGAAGTCTACGAATGGATATGCGGAAACCATTCGGGCACATATTCCTTAGTTCTAAAGATGGTAAGGGCAGGATATTATTGGAATCTAATGGAACAAGACACCAAAGCTTTCACAAAAAAATGCGATAAGTGCCAACGCTATGCACCTCTAGTACATCAATTGGAGGAACCACTACATTCGGTCCTATCTCCGTGGCCATTCATGAAGTGAGGGATAGACATTGTCGGACCGCTATTGCTGGCTCCTAGTAACGTAAGATTTCTTTTGATTTTAATTGATTATTTATCTAAGTGGGTGGAAGCAGGCCCTTTAGAAGATCGACGAATGCAAAGTGGTGGATTTCTTGTGGGAAAACATTATTTTAAAGTTCGGAATACCAAAAGACATATCATGCTGCAAGGGGCCGCAACTTTTAGGCACAAAGATCACAAAGTTCCTTGAAGATTTGAAAATAAAGAGGATCAAATATTCACCCTATCATCCGAGCATAAATGGTCAAGCCGAGTCAATGAACAAAGTGATTATACAAAACCTCAAGAAAAGGTTGGAAGCGGCTAAAGGTAAATGGCCTGAGGAACTACCCAAAATTTTATGGGCATACAGAACGACGGCCAAATCGAGCACGGGGGAAACACCCTTTTCAGATAATGCTTCTATAATATTGCAATCTGATTATGTATAACATTAAATGATAGCGTTTATTTGCTAGTATGTGTGAATTTGGCTGAGTTTGTTCTTAACTAAAATAGTTGCTAATGCTTCAGTGGACTACTTTGGCCTTGGTGAACCTTCTATTAGTTAAGAGCTCTGTTAGTTAAAAGCTCTGTTAGATGTGTCTGATTTCCGACGACCTTAACTTCAGCTCCTATATGAGCACTTTATTGTAATTCCTTGACATTGTTGTGATATTTATAGTAATACTCCTACTTTGGTAGTCTCTTTCAACAGAGTAATGTTAAAGTATCTGGAGTTAGAATTCTTGAAGTCACCACATTATTCGGATTTTTTTCATTCTAGGTAATTCAGAAGCAAAAAAGGTTCGTGGGCCTACTTTACTAAAAGATATTTGAAAACTTCCGCCGGGGAATACAATTGATGTGCCGTTTAATAATCGTAACCAAGATATTCGGAAAGAGGGTCGAAATCTTGCTAGCTTTCTAGGAATTATTGCCAAAACTCCATAGCTAACACCTCTACATGTAGATGATTGGAAAAGTTTTGACAAAGAGGAAAAGAAGAAATTAGTGGATTTTGTGAGGTTATGGAAAGTTTTTGTCGTTGTTGTTGTTGTTGTTGCTGTTGTTGTTGTTGTTATTATTATTATTATTATTATTATTATTAGTATTATTATTATTATTGTATTACTATTATTATTATTATTATTATTATTATTATTATTGTTATTATTATTATTATTTTGTGAACATGCTATTTATACATGATGTTATCTTCTAAATGTTGGTTTTTATTTTTGCAGAAGAAGTTCTCTATCCCAAAACGTGGAGAAGCGTGAGTCTTAAAGTCACTAGGAAATAAATGGAAAGATTACAAGTGCGAGTTAAAGGGTGAGTATACGCCAAAATATAAGACTAAAAACGCATTACTAAAAAACAGACCAAGTCGCATACCGAGGGATCAATAGAGTGGTCTTATGTCTTATTGGATTTCTGATAAAGCTAAGGTATGAACCTTGAAAATTTTCCTAATCTGCTCATTTTCGTAGAGTTTTTATTTTAGTTATTCTCAATTTTTATTTATGATTTATAAGATATAGTTTTAATATTTCAATGACAGAGACGTACCCAAGAAAATAGAAATAATAGGGCCAAGCAAACGATGCCTCATACAGGAGGATCCAAAAGTATTTCTACCTTGATGAATGAGCAGGTAAACTTGTGAAAATTAGAAACTATAATATTTTAAAACTTTTTTTTTGTCACGCATATCCGATATCATTTTTATTGTATTAGGATGCAAATGGGATTGAGCCTACACAAGCAGAAAATTTCTTATTAACTCATTAAAAATGTAAGGATGGTAGGCCACTGGATGATGATTCTGTCAAGACAATCATAATCTTTATTCTTTCTTTCTTTTATTTTGTTGTTCTGATGACTCCGTCAAACAATGTGCATTTTTTCCTGCTCACGAATTCCAAATGATTTATTGTGTATTTAATGGTCAGAAAATGATAAATGGAAGGATGATCAATAGTGAGAGATCTACTGAGCAACTTCCTCGTAGCGTTGCTTGGGAAGGCGATGTGTATTCTCAGGTGTTGGGAAATGAAAAAAAATGGGTATGTTCATGGTTTAGGACTTGTTCCAACTCCTTCTGTTCTATGGGGTAGTAGGTCTTCCTTAGGAAATATTATTGCAGATGATTCTTCTAATGAGGTTATACAAAGGTTAGAACAGAAGATAATCGAGCTAAAGGAGACACAAAATGATGAAATAAAATCAAGAGATGATGCAATCAGAATTACTCCAAATGAGACAACTCATGCGCAAATATGCTTCTGATGCATCTATGCCTCAAAGTAGCAATGGCACCTCAGGTGAACATGTAACTCCATTTCATAAGTTTTAGACATTTTTAATGAAATTATAATCATATAAAATTATTGTTATCTAACATGTTAATATTTATTAGATCCCTGTCGCCAATAGTGGACATGAACGAGTACCACAAACATCAAGGATGCCTAGTGTTGCTGAAAATGCTCAACCTTCTCATGGTACTACTCATCTTTGTCCTTCGTCGCTAATGTTTAAGTTTTCCTCCTTCGATTTTTATTAGTGTTAGTCTTTCTTAGCTCGCGAATCTCAAGATTCCTGATTTGAGTGAGAACAACTTGTCAGGTTCCATTACTGGTGATTACTTTGAAAAATGTGGGCCGTTGAGATCAATTTCTCTGGCCAAGAACAAATTTTCAGGGGAAATACTAGAGAGTTTGAGCTCTTGTGTGACACTTGCGTTACTTAATTTATCATCAAATCAGTTTTCGGGGCTGGTGCCTTCTGGGATTTGGTATTTGAATAGACTAAGGTCTCTTGATCTGTCGGATAACTTGTTGGATGGTGAAATTCCAACTGGTATTGAAGGTTTGAGTAACTTGAGAGCAATAAACTTTGGGGAAATCATTTCAAGGGTGAAATGGCAGATGGAATTGGAAGTTGTTGGCTTTTGAGGTCAATTGATTTGAGTGAAAATTCTTTATCTGGAGAGCTCCTCAACACAATGCAGAAGCTTAGCTTGTGTAAGGAAGTCATTTTGAGACGTAATGCTTTTGCTGGCGTTATACCAGAATGGATTGGAGAAATGAAAATCCTTGAGATTCTTGATTTTTCTGAGAACAACTTGTCTGGTACCATTCCAACTTCTTTAGAGAAACTTGAGTCGCTGAAAGTACTAAACGTATCGCAGAATGAGGTTTCTGGAAGCTTACTGGAGTCTTATAAACTTTAGTGAAATGGTCAAAAAATATCCTTTACAATGCATATTTTAATTGATATAGTGAGTTAAAATGTGCAAAAGTTTAGGATTAAGGCATTTCCATCTAAACAAATTTATCAGAATTGGACTACTAGTTACTACAAATGTGACCACTTCTCAATCTCTACTAATTTGAAGAGAAGTTCAAATCAGTACAGAGAATCAAGTTTGATTGTCTTTGTTGTTTCATCCTTGGTGTGAATTAGAGTATGTTAATGAAGTTTTCTCACTTGAGCGACAACTCATATCGGCGGAGGGGTTATAATAGTAGTTCAGGTGAAGTAACTTGGCACGAGAATCTCACAGGAAAGAGGCAATACAAAGTCATTTGGATTTGGAATTATAGTAGTTATGTTAACCTTCTGACATTGCTCCACTGCTCTCTTTGTTTCTATTTTCTACACTTCTGGACTAGAAATATTCAACCTTCCGTTGAGCTATATACATAAATATAATCATTTTGGCCTCAACTGTTGTAGATTTAGCAAGGCTGCGTATGAACTCTATTAACTAAACCACTCACTCTCTTCTAACTTTGTCTTTTTGGTACAAGAGACTTACTGTGCATTGTTCTGTTAGATTTGTGCAGTCTTCTGTGCATTCTTCTATACAAGAAACACTACTTTGAACCTGATACTACTTTAGGATATTATACTTCCCATGTGATAATAGATAGATGTTGTGATGGCATACTTGATTGTGTTAAACATTATATCAACTTTCTGGAAATTTAACTAATTAATTACCAAAATAGAAAAACTTAGCTTGAGTCTTGCAATGCGAGGTCAATGTTGACTTAAGGTTTAGAATAGACCAAGAAAGAGAGAATTAGGTAACAAAGAGAAAGGAATTCTATAAAATGTGGTTGCCTCACTCTGCATTACCAATGTTTCTCAAGGTTTCAAAGAGCATTAGTAGTTAAAGAGAAAGAAAGAAACTAAATCAGTTTCTGAAGGTTTTGTCTGTGACTTCGTTTATGTCTGCTGATACATGCACCTTGTCCAGTATCTTTTTAGTACAAGAGACATAGTGTGCAGCGTTCTGTTAAATATGTGCAATCTTTTATGCAGTCTTCTCTTATTACTGCCATAGTGTTATACTTGATAAACCTATGCAGTCTTCTGTTATTATTGCCAAGTCAAATGTCCCAACCTTGTAGCTCTAAAAATAGCTATGTTGTGTATTTTAGGAGCTCAAAGTTGCACTTTGAAAAGCATTTGGTTCATTCTTGTTTTCTGTTTTGCTTCTTGATTGAATTCTGGTTTGAATTATGTGTTGGTTCGACTATTTGCTGCTAAGAAGATTGTTGGATTGAAGAATCAAACTGTTTTTACTAAGCTTCAGTAGGTAGTTGTTGAAGTTTGGGTTCTAATCAATTTGATTGAAATGATCATATTTTAGCTTAGTTGTTTTTGCTTATAGATGTTAGGTGATGGAGTTGTCTACTCTAACAGTGATGGAATGTTCAAGATATTTTTTCACATTATGCTTTATCTTTTGACACAATTATTTATAATTTCAGGTCATACCGTCTGATGTTGGATAATTTAGCGGGTGAAAGATTTCAAAATGATGAAAAGTTGCGGAAATAATTTGAAGACCATCATTCGTCTGGATTAGTTATATAATGGCATTAGTTATTTAGTCTAAACAATATATTTTTATGTTTTAAATTACTGTGATATTAATGTTCTTGATTAGTACTTCTTTTTGTTTGTTAAGATTAATGAGATACATTATATTTTTTTTGAATTAATATTAATATATTTTATTACTCGAGTCATATTCTGTACGGATGTAGTAACTATTATTAATTGTGGCTAAACTATTTATAATTGATGTCAAACAATTGTCGTTAAAGATATTGACTTTTAACGGCAATTTAGCTAAACATATTAGCCATTAGAATGGAAGCTAAAAGGCAAACTAAGATGTTTTCATAAGGGATATTATGACCATTTTAATTGCCACAAAATAATTGCCATTAAAGATGCG
Source organism: Nicotiana paniculata (assembly GCA_005239505.1). Classification (NCBI taxonomy): domain Eukaryota; kingdom Viridiplantae; phylum Streptophyta; class Magnoliopsida; order Solanales; family Solanaceae; genus Nicotiana; species Nicotiana paniculata. The sequence continues at coordinate 63,032 of ML342774.1, forward strand.
AACTTTTAGTGGCAATTATTTTTAATGTAGAGGCTATAAAAAATAGATGCTAAAGAAGTATAATTAGTCGTTTGGATTGGATTTACTAGCCATTATAATTGCCACAAATAATTGCCCTTAAAGATGCAATTTTTAGCGGCAATTATTTTGAATGCAGCGGCTATAATAATGGACGCTAAAGAAGTATAATTAGCCTTTTGGATTGGATTTAGTAGCCATTATAATTGCCGCAAACAATTGTCGTTAAATATAATAACTTTTAGCGGCAATAAAACATACCGTTTACCGGCTTTTGTGAGAATAGCCGCTAAAGGCTTTGCCCACCCCAGTTTTAGCGGCAAAAGACTAATGGCCGGTAAAAGATATAGCGACTATTATTATTGCCGCTAAAGCCATTTTGTATTCCGCTAAATGTCTTATTTGTAGTAGTGTGTACGGAGCAGAAGCTTAATTTCCGGCGGAAGTAGGGGAGCCTACCTTAAGGTATTTCTAGGCAAGCCAAGAAGTGAACAATGGAGCGACGTAGGTCAACTTAGAGTTACTCGATGAGCGTAGGGACTTGGCACATAGAAGGATGGCGTCACAAAAACAGAGAATGGAAAGATATTACAATCGAAGAGACAACCTTCATTACTTTAAAGTGGGAGATTTGATTTTAAGGAGAATAACTCAAACACCCGGGAACTCAACGTAAAAAACCTAGACCCAACCTGGGAAGGTCCTTACCGGGTTTCAGCTATCACCGGGAAAGATTCGTATGAGTTAGAGAATAAGAATAGAGAAATGTTGCCAAACAATTGGAAATGTGGCAGTCCTCAAGAGATATTATTGCTAAAGAACATCGTTTGTACTGAAAGTATGCACTACACTCTTTACCCCTTCATCCAGTTTTTGTCCCAATAGGGTTTTTCTGGCAAGGTTTTTAACAAGGAAACAATGGAAAGCATACTATGAAGTTATATTCAACGGCAACAATAAGACCTTTAATAGCAAGGCACACAAGCGAAGAACTACTCCGGGGCAGTTAGATAATATTTGGCTCGATAGCAAAATTCCCACCAGGAAAATAAGTTTGCTATCAAGCAAAGGTTACCCGACCATTCACAAGTGCAAATCACTAGAGGATTGTTAGATAGTCTTTTTCTCGATAGCATAAATTTCTAAGGGGAAGCGAAGTTTGTTACCAAGTGGAAGATTGTATAGCAATTCATTAGTGGGATCCTCGAAGGTGCAAGATTCCTAGTGTTCCAATTTGCATTCTTAGCATTTGAACACTGGGGGGGGGGGGAATAATAATACGAGAATGCAACAACAATGACTGCCACGTCGACCAGAACACGAAAACAGGGAACATAATTGTGTCATCGGGATCGGGGACTGCGCGGTCAACCTTGTAGAAACAAGTTGTATGAATTAGCCACAAGAAATGGCAATTTCTCTTTAACATAACGAATGCTTATGCACTTTTTGAAAATGGAAGGAATAAAACAAGGTCCTTTTATTTTTCATTTCTTTCTTGTCTGATCAATGAGTTAATTTTATCATTTGAAAGTAAAACAAGTACTTCAAATGCAGTGTCGAAATGAACAGGAGACATCCTCTTCAAGAGCACCGTAAACATAAGAGGGCCACATTAAAGGGTTGATTTCGGAAGAACTTATGTCCGAAATCAAAATGACTTCGGGAAAAAATCACCCAAGGCTTTACGTAATAAGAAACAAACAGTTAAACTTGTGCAAAACACTTAGGCAAAAGAAAAAAGAGAGTGTAAAAGTTTCATATACATTCAAACGAAATAAAGATTCAAACAATACTTGCATAAAAAGATGTCTTTATTTACAATAACATGCCAAAGTGGCACGGATACAAAAGTTGGAAAAAAATAAAAGCTAAACTGCTGCATCTCCGGAACCCGGAGGAAGAGAAGTGTCCACTCCCTCAGGGGAAGTCGGTAGATCCGTCGATGGCTCAACATTTTGGAATTCATCAATTTGGACTTCAAAATTTTCAGAACCAGAACCCGAAGAACCGGGAGCATCAGGCTCAGCCAGGAGACCACTTTTAGCAGCTAACTCAAGATCACGGGCCTTAGCAATTTCAGCATCAAAGTCAATGATAACAGCTTTGGCCTTTTCCAAGGTTTTTCTCCTCATGCTGTACATAATGTAAGTTTTTTCAACAACAAGGGATGTTTCTCGATGCTTAAGTTGGGTTACCTCAGCACAAAAGTTTCCCAGGAAAATCTAACAAATTTGAGGCTAACATCAAGGTTATGGATAGTTGAGCTAAAGAGCCTATTATGATCGATAGATTTCTTATAATTCTCATCCAATTGGGAATATTTCACTCCCGTAGCGGCACGCTATTCAATTTTGGAGTTCAAGGCTACCTCTAAGTTGGTCAATCTTTCAGCAATGGCAACCTCGCGGTCGGTTGCAGCAAGAACGACATTATGGACTTCAGCCCATTTGTCTGTAGCTTCGTCAAATTTAACCCTCAAAGGGACAACCTCTTGGCTAAGGGTTACCACTTGTTTCTTGCTTTGCCACAAACAAGTCTCCGATACAATGACCTTAGCAGCTTTGGCTTCCAATTTTGAGAGGCGAGCGACAATTTGCTCCTTCTCGGCCAAAGGTTGATCCCATGCGAAGGTAAGTTTTTTCTTTTCCCAAATCAAACTTTGGAGGCCCTCTGAAGCGAGAAAGTTGGCCTACAAAGCAAGAAATGCAAACTTAGGATACTTTAAGGCAAAAGCAAAAGAAATAACAAAGGAAGTAAAAAATTTACCGCTGTGGCGTTGTGCATGTAATTGTTCAACTCTCGCGAGAGAGCCTGTATCTTTTCCCAATCTTTCGCTAAAGTCGAAGGCTTAAGATAGTTAGCAAGTTTCACTGGCTAGGATAGCAAATTGCATTCGCTGGAGATCGAGAGAGTAACACTCCTTCTCCTTTGCAGATCTTCTGAGGGGGGGGGGGGCATAGTTTTCCCCCAAATTCCCATGAACTGGAAGAAGGTCACTCTCTTCTCGGGCAGATGCATCTGATGGAGATGATGTAGCAGTTGCTGGTGGAAAAGTTGATGAAGGTAGAAATGATGTAGCAGTTGCTGGTGTTGGTGAAGATGGAGATGAAACTGATGGTGTTGAAGGGTGAGAAACAACACGACAAACGCAATACTGGTTGTTGGTTGCTCATCAACTGAGAAAGGACGGGACCCGGTACTCAGCCCTAAAATACCAGGCGCAACGATTGGGACATAGAAGCGGGCGTTGGCATTTTCCACCTTTTCATACTCCCTACAGAGGCACCGATACATCATCCTCGACTAGTGTAACTAACTCAACGGATTGAGCGATCTGTTGAGTTGAGGAAGATCGCCGTCTTCTATGTAGAGAAGCTCCTTCCTTGCTAGCTTCTCCATCTTCGTCAATCATCACAGTATTAATGACGAGCCCGGGTGGAGGGCTCGTCACCACAAATTCCAGAGATGACTCGGGGGCATCATTCGTTGCCCTGTTATTTTTCCCTCCGGCCGTAGAGGAAAGCCTTATTTTTGGTTGCTTGTTCTCCAGCTGGGGACTCCCAGAAGAAGCACTTTCACCAAAAGTAGGCTCGGAGACGCCTGTCATTATCATCATCCATGCTAGACAGCAGCACATAGTGGACCCCGCTTGCTGAAGTTGATCATCCCCCACGAAAGATCTTGGGGGAATAAAGGTTCATCACATGAGCTAAAGTTAGCTCCTCTCCCGTTTCTTGGCACAGGCGCCGAAGGAAAGCAGTTATCCTTTACTCGGAGGGACTCAACTGTTCCATACACGCTAGATAGCGTAGGAAAACTCTTCAATGACAGAATCAAACTTTTCACTCAAAGAAAATGTCCCCAAAGTGAAGGGATACGTATAAAAGTACGTAAAATCCTTCTTGGGTAAGGTTACCTGCTCCGCCAGGTCGGGAGCAATAATGTCTAAGTTTTGGCAATGACAGTCTTCCTTCACAGCAGGAATGCTTGAAGGACGAATGGAAGAAGGATACCTGCTAACGGCACATGTACGAGGGGCTAACAAAAGAAAATTTCTCTTCGAAGTCTCTTGTTGTAAAAAGACTTCTAGGTATGATGATGCCTATTACTGGAGGAGCAGAGTCCTAGGCTTTGTTCTTGTTCTTTGAGGAACTAGTATTCTTTGAAGAAGAAGTCATTACATGGAAGAAGGAAAAGCTTTTTCGTTTGTAGAGAGTTGAAGAAAGGTTGAAGAACAGGATGCAAGTTGAACAGAAAGAGTTTTAGAGAGTATGGAGAGTTATGGAGTATGAATGAAGGATGTTGATGTGTATAAGTAAAGGTTTAGGCGCCTAAATTTGTGCCCTTGATTACCTCGATAACCGGAAAAATTTATGCTAAATTGTGGGATGACGCGTGTTTGGTACATTAAATGGAGAGACATGTGTCTAATCAACCGTCAGAAGCTTTTTAGAAGGAATCATAGTAATTCCCACCAAAACGAGTGCTTTTACCAACTTCCTGGTGACATAAAGTTATGTCACCATAAAGTAGGGGGATTATTTTTATAGGGTAAAATATGCTATGCTACGTGGCCGTCTAAAAGAGGGACACATGGAACCTAAGGCAGGGAATAGTTAAAACCGAAGGCAATTGTCCTGTTTGTCACAGTAAAGAATGACAGTCATAAAGATGCAATAAATACCCTCTGTCCGGTAGTATTTAATGAAGAATATACCACAACATTTAGTGTGCAGCCCGTTACAGAGAATTGGTCATTTATGCTTACCATTACACCTTCTTCAATGGCCCTCATAATTGGCATTAAAGAAGGGCATGATCCTAGGACTTTGTTCCCTAGGTGCAGCTATAAATTGTGAGCTCTTTATCATTATAAAGGACACGACTTGTCTAGCAAACTTATGCTGTAATCGATTAAAAGCTTTATACAATTTTACTTTCTTGCTCGTTAATCGAGGTTGTGCCCGGAAGCTCTGCCCCCCAAAATTAGTGTTTTTCGTGATTTTATCTTCATTCCAAGGCTAAGTATTGCGTATTTCTTTAATTATTTCATTATTTCAAGATCAAATTAATTCACTTGTCTAAAAACCACTTATAAATTTAACTGTACCGTTTTACGGCTAAACAAGAATGTCCTTTCATTTTATAATGTTCATACTGCAGGAACTACTTTTTCCATGATAACCTTGTCCTCTTCCGTCTTGCATAGCTAAAGGATCCATCTTTTGTCACTGGTAGGTTTCCCATAGCTTATTGACTCTCATTTTGAGTGATTAGTACATAGGCCTTATTTTGTGTTGGCTCACTGGTCTTCATCAAAATCTGGTGGCATGCTTGATCATATGTATCATTCAGCGATTTAGGAACTGCATTAATTATTGCTGATGCAGATGAACCATGTGCTCCTTTGCCTTTGCATAACCATAATTCTGTGAAGGTACTTACACATCAAACTTTGCTAAAGCTATTTCAGCTTGGTAAAATAAACATCAACAAAATCAGTCCCTTGTGATAACCTTAAAATTGCCCTGTGTATTTGAAAAATCCTCCGTCGATTCACTTTGTCGAATCGCTCCTTGAAATCTTCCCATACGGCATGCACATCAGATACGTATATGATTCCACTAACCAGGTCCTTCGAAACTGAGTTCATGATCCATGATGTACAATTGCGTTACAAGTCTCCCATTCCTCATGGAGAGCATCCTTGAATAATTCCTTTGTACAAGTTCCTGTGATGAACCCTAATTTTCACTTAGCCTTTAGAGCTAGACACATCGATCTGCTCCATAGGATATAATTTTCAGAACCTTTGAGTTGAATTGGGATTAATACCAAACCAGGTGTATCCTAAGGTTGAAGAAATAGAGGATGCGTGTGATCAATTTTTTCAGTTGCCATTGACGATAAATTCGAGGTAGAAATTGCGCTAAGAACGATAAGAAGAGAAATTGTGACACAGTTGAAATCTCTATGTGAATCTCAAATTCACTTAATGAATTGAACGAGAGCTTCACGGATCGATCTTCTCTACTCTGATACCATGTTAGAATTCAGCCATTAGATAAGCTTCAGTGAAGGATTAGTCGTTCATTCTCATTCAACTGGAAAAGACTCCCTCTATACAGATATTTGTAACTAACAGCTAATTCTGTTATAACTACTCTAAATAACTATTGCATACCTCTAACTTTTAATATTTACAAACTGACCCCTACACTAACTAATACATATAGACCGCACTCCAAAACTCCACTCAAGCTAGAGGGTGTAAAATGTTTAACACTTCTAGCTTGCTAAGTAAGAAATGATGCTGTCCTAAGCTCAATCCTTTTGTCAGTAAATCAGCCTGTTGATCCTTAGTGTGCACATACTTCGTTTCCAATATTCCTTGCTTTATTTTCTCTAGTGTAAAGTGATGGTCAATCTCGATATTCTTGGTTCTCTCATGAAATATATGATTTGTTGCAATTTTCATTGCAACTTTTCTGTCACAACAAAGAGTAACTAGTTTTTGCAATGGGATTCCTAACACATGGAAGAGTCCAATTAACCAAACAATCTCAGCAACTACAAAAGCCATGCTTCTGCACTAATTTTGGACACTTTGTGTTGTTTCTTGGATTTCCAGGAAATCAAAGAGCTTCCAAACTTCACAACATATCCACTAACTGACGTTCTTGTAAAAGGGCATGCAACCCAGTCTGAATCATAGAACACTACCAATGTGTTTGTGGATTCCTTGTGCATGAGAACTCTCATTCCAGGTGCTGCTTTCAAGTACCTGACTACTCTAATAGATGCATCCATGTGAGACCTCTTTGGTGCTTGCATGAACTGACTAAGGTTCTGCACTGTCTAGTCTTATAACTATCAGATACAAAAGTTTTCCTATGAGATTTTGATATCCTGTAATGTCCACCATATGATCATTTGTTTACACTCCAGCTCCTTTACCATACAATACTGAAGTCATTTTTTGATTAATCTCCAAGGGTGTGACTGCAGGCTTTCCTCCACTCAGTCCAAACCCTAAAATCAACTCCAAAGTACACTTCCTTTGATTCAATAGAATTCCGTGTTATGATCTCAAAACCTCTGCGCCTAAGAAGTATCTCAACTCACCAAGATCCTTGACATTGAATTGCTGATGCAATACTTCTTTGGCTTCAACCATGATGCTGCTACTCCCCGTAATGAGCAAGTCATCCACATATATCAGTCATTGATATTTTTTTTTTGGTTCTCATTCCTTATCATTTTTGTATCAAAGCAATTCACTTGTCTATAAAACACGCTATATAGTTACATCATTGCATTGATTCATTTGTTTGTTACTAACACATTTCGATTTTTTCCTCAAGTAAAAGTCATGTATGGCAGCCAATGATGTCAACAATGCTCACAACATTGGAGCACATGATGAACGGGAAGAGGTGTCCGAGCGTGATGATTCCATCAATGAAACCCGCATCAAAGAGGATGAAACAACCCCAGTTCACGAAGGGCAATATCATCGACATGTGCCGGGCCCGACTCCTGATGATGTAGAGGACGAACACATTGCAGAAATGGTTAAAATCCTGAGAGAGAAACAAGGAGCAATCATGGACCACCTCTCGATGCAAGACCGTGTGATGAAGAAATTAAAGAAGACGTTATTGGGTGTTAACAATGCTAATGGAAGGGCCCCAGTTCATCCTAGTGCTCTCGCAAATCAGACGACACTAATAAAATGAACGATAATAACACTCAAAAAGTACGCGCAATTGCCGTTTACCAAGTGAGACACCAGAGTTAATCCCAAATAGATTCAAGATTTTAGAGATACCAGAGTATGATGGGCTCCGAATCTGCAGGAGCACATCACGACCTACACCACGACTGTGAAAGGAAATGACTTGGCTCAACGTGAGATCGAGTCGGTTCTGTTGAAGGAGTTTGGTGAAACCCTCACGAAGGGGGCCCTGACATGGTATTTTCTCTTACCCAAACATTCAATCGATTATTTTGAAATGCTTGTATATTCGTTCATCAAAGCTCATGCCGAAGCAAGAAAGGTCTAGGCCTTTGCAAGGCAAATTCGAGCTGTTGTGAGAATTCATCATCCGGTTCCAAAAAGAAAGGATGATGTTACCGGCGGTTCTGGATGAATAGGCATTCACGAAGGGTCAAAATCCACTAAGATCCAATGCCTCCCGAAACTAAAGGAGAGCTTGCTCGAGTTTTAGGCAATCACATGGGAAGATGTCGATAATCACTATGAGTCAAATATAAGGATCGAAAAATATCATCTTGGATCTTCGGTGTCATCCAAAGGTTGAGGTCGCAATAAAAATCAGGATAAGTTTAAAAATGAGTTTGATACAGATCAAAGGTCTACTAGGGGCCATTTTCTACCATACAAGAGGGCTGATGGACGTAGCAGTAAAAGGTTCTAGTCATCGAAAAGGTTCGCCTCCGACAGAAGGACTGATCACGGTCGAAATAGCAGATCGTTGGAGGAGAAATAGGCACCTAGATCCGAGGATCCCCTGTATCCTAGGTTATGTAATTACAACTTCAATATCATCCTAGTGGAATTGGTGTAGGAAATGAGAAACATCAAAGAGGCACGGTTCCCAAAACCAATTCGATCAGATCCTAGCTAGAGGGATCCTACTCTGTTGTGTGAATTCCATGGGGCTCACAAACATAGAACTAGGGACTGACGACATCATCATGAGGAGGTGGCGACGTTGTTAAGGAATGGACATCTGAGAGAGTTCTTAATTGACCGCGCCAAAAACAGTTATGGTCAGAGCCGGAACAACACAGAGCCCTCAAAGACAACAGTAGGGTCACCTAGGATGACAATCAACATGATCTTCAGAGGGAGAAAAGTCAATGGGGTGACACTTTTTGCAGCAAAAAGACAAAAATATCAGTGATTCATGGCAAGAGGGTTCGGGAAGTCTCGTAAGACGATGTCACCCTCACGGAAAATGCTGATGGACTTTTCCTACTGCACAATGACGCGTTGGTAATTTTTCTTAGTGTCTTAAATTTCAAAATTGAGAGGGTTTTGGTTGATCCAGGAAGTTCAACCAACATCATATAATGGAGTGTTCTGGAGTAAGCAAAATTAACCGGGAACATCATTCCGGCGACAAAGCTTCCAGCTGGCTTCAATCTGACAAGCGTGAAAACCCTAGGAGAGATTCTGCTACACACTCACGCCAAAGGAGTAAAAAAGACCACCATGTTTGAAGTGGTGGATGGTGACATGGGTTACAATGTAATGCTCGGGAGGCCGTGGATACACGAGATGAAGCTGTGCCCTTGATGCATCATCATTCATTAAAGTTTTCAACACCTATGGAGATCAAACAGATACGAGAAGACCAACCGGCGGCAAGGGAGATGAACGCGATGACATTTTCCAGCAGCAATGGAAAAGAATCCAGCAAAGAGAAATTACAGGAATAGGTGCTTTCTCCCTTTCTGATTAAAGATGATAAAGGCAAGGAGTCATCAAAATCCTATCAGGTACCGAGGTCTTTTCAGGTACCAGAAGAAACGGATACAAATAAGTCAACTGTAGAGGAGATCGAGCAAGTGGCCCTGTTTGAGGAATTTTTGGAAAGAAGGTTTCATTTGGGAACGAGGTTAGTACTCGAGTTCAGGTTAGAGTTTAAAAATTTTCTTAAAGCTAGCGTTGACTGCTTTGCTTGGTCACACTCGAATACAACATATATCCTGTTAGAGGTAGCGGTCCATAAACTGAGCCTAGATCCAAGCTTCCCACTGGTAAGGCAAAAGATACGCCCGATAGAAGAGGTCAGGAACATGTTTGTCAAGGAAGAGGTAACCCGACTACTTAACATCGGTTCGATTCTAAAGGTAAAGTACCTGGAATGGTTATCTTACACAGTTGTAGTCCTAAAAAGATAACAAATTTAGGATGTGTGTGGACTATAAGTATTTACATAAAGCATGAGCCAAAGACTCATTCCCGTTGCCAAGCATTGATCAAATAATAGATGCTACAGTCGGGCACGAGCTAATGTGTTTCCTTGATGCTTACTCCAGGTATAATTAGGTTAAGATGAACCCGGAAGATCAAGAGAAGACTTCTTTCATAACAAAATTTGACACATATGGCTATAATGTGATGCCTTTTGGGCTTTAAAATGTCGGAGCCACTTATCAGAGGCTGATTAATAGGATGTTTGAGATTCAGATAGGAAAAATGATGGAAGTGTATATCGATAATATGTTAGTTAAGTCTTTAAATGCAGGAGATCATTTGAAACATCTCCAAGAAACTTTTGACATCTTGCAGAAGCATAACATGAAACTCAAACTGAAAAAATTGCCTTCGGTGTTGGCTCCGGTAAATTTTTAGGGTTTCTGGTCTAGTAAAGAGAGACTGAGGTAAATTATGACAAAATGAAAGCCATTTAGGACATCCCGAACCAATTAACAAGTGTGAAGGAAGTACAAAGGCTGGCCAGTAGATTGGCAGCTCTCAACAGATTCATCTCGAGGTCCTCGAAAAAATGCTACCACTTTTTCTCACTCTGAAAAGGAAGAACGACTTCGTGTGGACTTTGGAATGTCATCAGGCACTGAAGGATCTAAAAATAAACCTATCCAGCCCTTTGTTATTGTCAAAAATGGGGGAGGGTGATCAATTTCTAATTATTTAGCGGTATAGATAGTAGTAGTAAGTGCCATTATGGTTCGAGAACATGAAGGTACGCAATTTTCTATTTATTACATTAGTAAAATATTGTTAGGAGCAAATACTTGTTATCACCTTTAAAAGCTAGCCTTAGGTCTCCTAGTTGCCTCTCACAAGCTTAGGCCTTATTTGAGGCTTTGGTTGCAGGAATTGAACTTGCTCGGGGACTCGGTTCTAAGATCATCGAGATAAAATGTGATTCCCAGCTGGTGGTAAACCAAGTGTATGGGATTTTTGACACAAAGGAGGAGTGCATGCAACCTTACAGTTTAAGTATTATTGGCACGATTCAAAGAATAGTCCATCGTCCATATTCTGAGGGAGGAAAATGTGGAAGAAGACTCATTGGCTAATTTGGGGTCATCTACGAAGATGAAAAGATCTGACTCTGGTACGGTCATCCAATTACTGCATTCGATTTCGAAGTAAATTCAATCAAAGCGGTTCGCTATTGTCTTGTTAATGAACAGTTATACAGGAAATCATTCTAAGGACCGTCGGCTCGGTGCCTAGGGGCCTCGGAGGCGGACTACGTTATAACGACCCGACCGATCATTTTGAGAATTAATGCCCCATTCAGCAATTTAAGGTCCCGAGAAACTTCATAACATATATTATGACTTGCGTGTGCAGTCCGTAAATTTTTCTGGAATGTTTTTATATGAAAATATGATTAAAAATGTGAAATAGAGCTTTAAAACTCAACTGAGTTGACTTCGGTCAATATTTTAAGCAAGCAGACTCAGATATGTGTTTTAACTGTTTCGGTAGGTCCGTATCATGATTTGGGACTTGAGCATATTCCAAAATCGAATTCGGAGGTCCATAGCTCAAATTGTCGCCATTTAATGGAATCTACAAATCTAAGGCTAAAGATTTCAAAAGTTTGACCGGAGATTAGACTTTTGAGAAAACGACCTCGGGATGGAATTTTTATGATTCCAATATCCCTGTATGGTAATTTTGGACTTAAGCACGTGTTCGGGTTTGGATTTGAAAGTCCGTAGGACAATTCAGCGTATTTTGGCGAAAGTTGGAAAATAAAAGATTTTTGGAAAGTTTGATCGAGAGTTGATTATTTGATATCAGGGTCGGAATCTGATTCTAAAAATTGGAACAACTCCATTATGTCATTTATTACTCGTGTGTGAAATTTGAAGTCATTCCGGATTGATTTGATACGTTTTGGCGCAAAATATTGAAGTTGGAAGATTTAAAAACTCATAATTAGATTCGATGCGCGATTCGTAGTTTTGGTGTTGTTTGACGTGTTTTGAAGCCTCGACTAAGGTATTATTGTATTTTGGGACATGTTTGGTATAACTGGTTAAGGTCCCTAGGGCCTCGGGTGAATTTCGGAAGGTAAACGGAATGGATTTCGGACAAAGAGGGTTGCTGAAAATTTCTGTTGCAGAGCTTCTTCACCAGAAATTTCTGGTGCGTGGAGCCAACTTTGAAAGCTTATATATCGTAATCTATAAATAATATGAATAGTTTCAAAATATAAAAGTTGTATCCCTTTGATTATAGTTCCAGAAAGTTAAACCATTCATCATTTGGACATTTGTACAGAAAGTTATGATGGACTAATGAAGGCTAGTGCAAGCAGTTTCGCCAGAAATTTCTGATGCGTAGAGCCGATTTTGAAAGATTACATCTCGCAATCCATAAGGAAAAAAAAATTATCAAAACACGAAAGTTGTAACCCTTTGATTTTAGTTTCCAGAAAGTTAAACCATTCATCATTTGGACATTTGTACATAAAGTTATGATCGATTGAATGAAGGCTCATGCAAGCAAGTTTTGGTGTGGACTTTTAGTGACGGAATATGTACTTAATGATGGAAAATGGAATTTTAGAGATAGATGGGAAGAAACTTAAGGACCAAAAATGATCATTTTCTTCATTTCGTTTTGGATTTTCGGAGAACGGTTCTTGGGCGATTTTTGAGCAATTTTTCCGGGAAAATATTGGGGTATGTGTTCCTTATCCTATATTGATTATATTTCATGATTTAATACTCATTTACATTATGAATCTGTAAATTTATGGAAGAAAAATCAAGGTTTTTGCAAAATCTTCCAAAAAACGAAAATTTAAAATTTGGAGGTCAAGTTGTTATTGGAATTTGATAAAATAGTATGGTTGAACTCGTATCAGAATGGGTGTTCAGATTTTGTGAAGATTGTTGGGTTCCGAGGTGCGGGCCCAGGGGTCGAGTTTTGGGTCAATTTTTAGATTCTTATAAGATTGATACTTTATGATTTAGAATAGTTCCTTATGAGTTTTATTTGTGTTTTGAAGTTATTTTGATTAGAATGGGCCGTCTGGAGGTCGTTTCACCCGAGGAGTTCATTTTAGAGTACCGGTTGTCTTCTTTGAGGTAAGTATCTTGCCTAACCTTTTGTGGGGGAATTACCCCGTAGGATTTGAGTCTTCTATGTTGTTTGTAGTCCGCGTACGTGAGGTGATGAGTACGTGCTCGGACTTATGTTGTGGAAATTGACATTTAGGGTTCCTAGGTTCTTGTATTCATTGAAAATGTAGTTCTTCTTTTATGATTACGTTCCTTAATTACTCGTTCACCTTTATCGGCTTAATTAGAATTAATTACATCATGATTCACTCTTATTGATATTTGATTCATACGTGCGTTAATTGAGACTGTTATTTCTTCCATTTCCATGTTGCCTTCTCCCTAATTGCTTATCCCTATTTGAAGTTGTAGTTATTCCTATTTTGTAAAGGCTCTCCCTTATTTGAAATTATGGTGATCTTCTTGCTGCCTACCTTTAGTTGAATTGGCTGTACCTCTCCCGTAATTGTTCAACCTTAGAATAATCTTAGAAGTTCTATGTCTTAGTAGACTTACCCTTATTTGAAATTATTGGACTCGTATTTGTTCTTGTTGTTGAACCGTACAGTGTGGACTATTGTTACATGTTATTTTCCTTATTGTTGAGATGTTCTTATCATGCCTAGTTTTCCTTATTGTGGTACTTCCTTGTTAACTAGTTATACCTTTTTCTTGTGATTGAAGGGTTTTAAGTAGATTTATTTACCGTATCTTGTATTATTATCATTGCTGCTGTTGTACTTGTGGTGGTGATGCACGAGGTTTCTGCCGTGCGGTTGTGGTTATTGTGATGAACGAGGTTTCTACCGTGTGGTTGTTGATATGGGGCTGCACGAGGTTTCTGCCGGGCTTTGATTACTATTGATATTTGCACATGAGGCGTGAAAAGGAGGGATATATATGTGTGGGTTGCGCATGTGGCGAGACAAGGTGAGAACACTATTGTGCGCGTGTGGTGAGACAAGGCGGGCATTCACTTTACTATTGCACACGTGGCAAGACAAGGTGGGTTGTGTCAGGGATTGAATTGTGATGACTTGTGTTGGCGTGGAGGCATTCTTGTTGTTGATACTTGTGTTGTGTTACACTTACTTGTGTGAGCTTTATTTTGTGAAATCTGTGAGAAAACTCGTACGTGTCGTCCGTTCCTATTTCTTATGCTTATTAGCTGTTTGAACTATGTTAGGACACTTGCACAAGCATACACGTGGTTATCCCTCTTATCGGATTAAGGGATTTTCCTTGATATTGTTGAGTGTATTTACCCTGGTTGTACTTGCCTCCTATGTGTGAATGACTCTAATTGGCACGTGAGTCGCCCGTGCAGTTATTAGCTAAAGTGAGGGCACAAGAGGCCAAATAATAGGGTTCAGATATTGTGATCGAGTTGTGATTTGTCCGAGGTTTGGTACCTCGTGGAGTTGACTTAAACCTGATGTAAATGCAATTGTAATTGCTGAGTTATTACTTGTCTTTGTTGTATATGTTAATTCCGGATTTAGGTTGTGTTCCATTCACCCTTCTGTGTTATTTTATGGTTTTTCGCTGATACTTGATGTTTCCTACCTTATTGAATTTACTGTATTGTTAGCCTTATTGCGTAGTCTTATGTAGATGTCATTACCGTTGTTCCTATACTTATACTTGTTCAGTTCATTAGACCAGTGGATGTCTTGACTATTCCTCGTCACTACTTCACCAAGGTTAGTCTTAATACTTACTAGGCACCGTTGTGGTGTGCTCATACTACACTTCTACATATTTTTGTGCAGATTCCAGGTATTGCGTAGCTGGTTGATCGTTAGCTAGAAGTGCAGATTGCTGTTGTCGAGAGTCAAGGTAAAACGTGTTACAGCGTTCCTGGGTTTCAGAGTCACCGTCCTATTTTGTTAATACACTGTTTTATTTATTTCTGAACAGTTGTATTTAGAAGTTATAGTAAACATTCTGGAGAGCTTATGACTTGTACTACCGGTTTTGGGAAAATATGTTTATTGTATAAAGAATTCATTTAAGAAATTATTAGAATGTTAAATTATTGTTGTTTTATTTTTCGTAAAGTTAGGCTTACCTAGTCGTTAGGACTAGGTGCCATCAAGATACCCAAAAGAGGGCAAATTGGGTCGTGACAAGTTGTTATCAGAGCTCTAGGTTCATAGGTGCTACAAGTCATAAGCGAGTTTAGTGGAGTTTTTCGGATCAGTACAGAGACGTCTGTACTTATCTTTGAGAGGCTACAGAACTATTAGGACAATTTCGCTTCCTTCATTCCTATCGTGTGAGTTCATTGATCTTAAAGTTTGAAATTTTATCATTCCATTCTCTCACAGATGGCGAGGACACGAACTGCAGTTCCTGATGGTGTCACCCCCGGAGCAGGTGTCGCTAGGGGCACATGTAGAGGCTGAAGAGGAGCACGTGCCGCAGCTAGGGAACCTACCAGAGCAGCCGTTGAGAAGCCGCTAGTAGTTCCAATTAGGGGGCAAGTACCGGAGGCGCCTGCTGTTACCCCCGGACTTCAGGAGACCTTGGCACAGTTCCTGATTATGATTGGTACATTGACTCAGGCGGGATTGATTCCGGGTGCACGAGCTACTTCACAGACCGGGGGAGGAGCTCAGACTCCCGCCGCCCACACTCCAGAGCAGCGAGATCATGTTGGTCAGGTTTCAGTTGTCATGGCGACACAACCTGTGGTCCCAGTTCAGCCCGTGGTTAAGGCAACAACATTTGAGGAAGAACAACTTAGACTTGAGAGATACAAGAAGTACCACCCTCCTACCTTCAGTGGAATGGCGACAGATGATGCCCAGGGTTTCCTGGAGGAGTGTCACCTCATTTTCGTACAATGGGTATTGTGGAGACGAGCGAGGTTGCATTTGTTATGTTTCAGCTCGGGGGAGCGGCTTATCAATGGTGGTGGGCGTATGAATTGGTTAGTCCGGTCGAGTCAGCCTCACTTTCATGGGTTCCGTTTTCAAAGATGTTCCTAAGAGAGTTTGTACCTCAGTCCCTTCGAGATGCGTGGCGTGCGGAGTTTGAGGAGCTGCACCAGGGCACTTTGTCAGTATCAGAGTATGCCGTCAGATTCAGTGATTTGGCCCGACATGCACCTGCTTTGGTCGCTACAGTTAGAGAGCGTGTCCATATATTCATTGAGGGGCTCAGGCATGATATTCGATTCAGCATGGCTCGGGAGTTAAAGTCGGATATTTCATTTCAGCAAGTGGTAGGGATCGCTCGTAGAGTTGAAGGCATGTGGGATAAAGAGAGAGGTGACAGACGGGGCTATGAGAGAGAGGACAGGTGAGGCCAGGAGACAAAGGACAGGGAGGCGAGGCGGCCTCGTAGGACAGAGAGATCTGCTGGTCCTTATTTTGGAGGCAAGGTACGACATGGTAGAGGTGTTGTGGGTCAGCCAATTCAGTTTGCACTTTCGGCTTCGCACATTATTTCGGGTACTCATAGGTCTCAAAGTACTCGTACTACACAGTTTCCATAGCCATGTCAGCAGAGAGGTTGCTTTGAGTGTGGAGATATCATCCACATGTTGAGAGATTGTCCCAAGCTTAGGGAAGATATGTCACATCGGGGTATTCAGGCGAGTAGGGGCGACCAAGAGGTGGAGGCCTGACCCGACCTATTGATGTGAACCATACAGTAGGTTGGAGGCCGTTGTGCCAAATGTTATCATACAAGTATGTTTTGATTTGTTACAAAGGGCACCATTCGTATTCCTTTATTGTTTCTTCATTTATGGGTGAGTTTCATGATTTGCACTCTGTTTATGTGTTTGCCCCTGTTGGGAGATTCTATGAGTGTAGCCCGTGTCTGTCGTTGTTTTTATTCATCACTGAGAGTGGTGAGACTAGAAGTGAGTACTTGTTGTTCATCATGGTAGGTTTGGTGTGATTTATGATTATTCTTGGTTACCGTCTGTGAACTGGTATTCTACCAGGGTGAGAATCCAGTAAGTGTAGTGATTTCGTTGGCAGAACTGGGTTTTAGTGGAAGATTTCAATTAGTATGATGTATATTTGACCTGTGATTTAGAGTTGAGGGTGAGGCCCTCGCGATTTTATAAGATTTGGTATGTTTGAGTCGGGCTACGTGCCGCGGTGGAGAGTCATACCAGGATGAGATCCTTATTGTTTTTCCTGTACTTTATTTTCCTATTTAAAAATTGATTCTTAGGATGTTAATGACAGAGAGTTGTGCCTGTCGGGATTGTTTGATATTCCTCTTATGTGTTTTTCTCTATATATTCAGTCATTTTCTTTCTGTGCTTCTTGAGTTTTAGCTTGCGAGGTGTGTGCACGGTGGTGTTAGTAGTGATTTGTTGGTTCAGGTACATATTTATAAGGTCTTCGTGGTTCTTGCATCATCGTCAGTGTTGTGGAGATTTGAAACGGGTTCCTATCAGATATGAGGCTAATTGCCGGTGTTGGTTTTGTTTGCGGGCAACTATTGTTGTCAGAAGTATTATTAGGGGCCTATGTGTGGTGTATTATGTTGTTTGGTCATACCTAGTGGGGTTAGGCATGAGTTGTTGCAGCTGGTTGAGACTGATACCGGGTATGGACTTAGAATCAGGTCTTTTGGAAATGAATGAAAGGTTAGAATTTTGGACTCTGAAACTTATCGGTGTTGGTAGAAAAGTTAAATTATAGTTGGGATGGTATTGTCTGGCTTATGTGGATTGGGGTGATGTGAGATCACCCGCGGGTGTATGTTGGAAGTGTGCATTCAGTAATTTGAAGACTTCGAGGCGATTCTTGGCACGTTCGAGGATGAACGTTTGTTTTAAGAGGGGGAGAATGTAACGATCCGACCGGTATTTTTGAGAATTAACATCCCGTTCAACGACTTAAGGTCCCGAGAAACTTCTTAATATATATATTATGACTTGCATGTGCAGTCCGTAAATTTTTCTGGAATGTTTTTATATGAAAATTAAATTAAAATGTGAAATAGAGCTTTAAAACTCAACTGAGTTGACTTCGGTCAACATTTTGAGAAAACGGACCCGGATCAATATTTTAACTGTTCCGGTAGGTCCGTATCGTGATTTGGGACTTGGTCATATTCACGAAATCGAATTCGGAGGTCCATAGCTCAAATTATCGCCATTTAATGGAATCTAGAAATCTAAGGCTAAAGATTTCTAAAGTTTGACTAGAGATTGGACTTTTGAGCAAACGACCTCGGGATGGAATTTTGATGATTCCAATAGCTTTGTATGGTGATTTCGGACTTAATCTCATGTTCGGTTTTGGATTTAGAAGTCCGTAGGACAAATCGACGAATTTTGGCGAAAGTTGGAAAATAGAAGATATTTGGAAAGTTTAACCGAGAGTTGACTTTTTGATGTCGGGGTCGGAGTCCGATTCTAAAAATTGGAACAAATCCACTATATCATTTATGACTCGTGTGCGAAATTTGAAGTCATTCCGGATTGATTTGATACGTTTCGGCGCAAAATATAGAAGTTGGAAGATTTGAAAACTCATAATTCGATTCGGTGCGCGATACGTAATTTCGACGTCGTTTGACGTGGTTTGAAGACTCGACTAAGGTTGTATTGTATTTTGAGACATGTTGGTATAGTTGGTTAAGGTCCCGAGGGTCTCGGGTGAATTTCGGAAGGTAAACGGAATGGATTTCGGACAAAGAGGGTTGTAAGAAATTTCTGTTGCAGAGCTGTTCACCAGGAATTTCGGGTGCGTGGAGCCAACTTTGGAAGCATATATCTCGTAATCTATAAAGAATATGAATAGTTTCTAAATATAAAACTGTAGCCTTTTGATTCTAGTTTCCAGAAAGTTAAACCATTCATCATTTAGACATTTGTACAGAAAGTTTCGATTCGTTGAATGAAGGCTGGTGCAAGCGGTTTCGCCAGAAATTTCTGATGCGTGGAGCCGATTTTGAAAGATTATATCTTGCAATCCATAAGGAATCAGAAAACTATCAAAACATTCAAGTTGTAGCCCTTTGACTCTAGTTTTTAGAAAGTTAAATCATTCATCATTTGGATATTTATATATAAAGTTGTGATCGATTGAATGAAGGCTGGTGCAAGAAAGTTCTGGTGTGGACTTTTAGTGACGGAAAATGGACTTTTAATGACGGAAAATGGACTTTTAGTGACGGATGGGCAGAAACTTAAGGACCAAAAATGGTTATTTTTTTCATTTCGTTTTGGATTTTTAGAGCATGGTTCTTGGGCAATTTTCACGGGAAAACATTGGGATACGTTTTCCTTATCCTATATTGATTATATTTCATGATTCCATACTCATTTACATTATGAATCCGGAAATTTATGGAAGAAAAATCAAGATTTTTGCAAAATCTTCCAAAAAAGAAAATTTAAGATTTGGAGGTCGAGTTGTTATCGGAATTTGATAAAATTAATATGGTTGAACTCGTATCGGAATGGGTGTTCTGGTTTGTGAAATTTGTCGGGTTCCGAGGTATGGGCCCGGGGCTCGAGTTTTGGGTCGATTTTTAGATTCTTATAAAATTGAGACTTTATGATACATAATAGTTCCTTATGAGTTTTATTTGTGTTTTGAAGTTATTTTGATTAGAACTGGGCCGTCCGGAGGTTGTTTCAGCCGAGGAATTCATTTTAGAGACCGGGTTGTCTTCTTTGAGGTAAGTATCTTGCCTAACCTCGTGTGAGGGAACTACCCGTAGGATTTGAGTCTTCTATGTTGTTTGTAGTCTGCGTACGTGAGGTGACGAGTACGTGCTCAGACTTATGTTGTGGAAATTGACCTTTTAGGGTTCCTTGGTTCTTGTATTCATTGAAAATGTAGTTGTTCTTCTATGATTACGTTCCTTAATTACTCGTTTCACCTTTTCTGGCTTAATTAGAATTGCTTCATGATTCACTCTTATTGATATTTGATTCATATGTTCCTTAATTGAGACTGTTATTTCTTCCATTGCCATGTTGCCTTCTCCCTATTTGAAGTTGTAGTTATTCCTCTTTTGTAAAGGCCCTCCCTTATTTGAAGTTTTAGTTATCTTCTCGCAGCTTGCCTTTAGTTAAATTGGCTGTACCTCTCCCGTAATTGTTCAACCTTAAAATAAGCTTAGAGGTTCTATTCCTTAGTGGACTTACCTTACTTGGAATTATTGGACTCGTGTTAGATCTTGTTGTTGAACCGTACAGTGTGGACTATTGTTACATGTTATTTTCTTTCTTGTTGAGCTGTTATTATCATGCCTAGTTTTCCTTATTGTGGTTCTTCCTTGTTAACTAGTTTTACCTTTTTCTTGTGATCGAAGGTTCTTGAGTTGATTTATTTACCGTATCTTGTGTTATTATTATTGTTGCTGTTGTACTCATTATGGTGATGCACGATGTTTCTGCCGTGCGATTGTGTTTTTCTGTCGTGCGTTAATTGATATGGGGTTGCACAAGGTTTCTGCCGTGCTGTGGTTATTATTGAAACTTTCACATGCGGCGTGACAAGGCGGGATATATATATGTGGGTTGCGCATGTGGCGAGACAAGGTGGTAACATTATTGTGCGCGTGTGGTGAGACAAGGTGGGTATTCACTTTACTATTGCACACGTGTCGAGACAATGTGGACTGTGTCAGGGATTGGATTGTGATGACTTGTGTTGGCCTGGAGGCATTCTTGTTGTTGATACTTGTGTAGTGTTACACTTACTTGTGTGAGCTTTATTTTGTGAAAGCTGTTAGAAAACCTCATACATGTCGTCCGTTCCTATTTCTTATGCTTATTAGTTGTTTTAACTATGTTAGGACACTTGCACAAGCATACACATAGTTAGCCCTCTTATCAGATTAAGGGATAGTTACCCTGGTTGTACTTGCCAAATAATAGGGTTCAGATATTGTGATTCGTGAGTTGTGATTTGTCCGAGGTTCGGCACCTGATGGAGTTGACTAAAACCCGATGTAAAAGCCGTTGTAATTGCTGAGTTATTACATGTCCTTGTTGTATATGTTATTCCGGATTTAGGTTGTGTTCCATTCACCCTTCTGTGTTATTTTATGGGTTTTCACTGATACTTTCTGTTTCCTCCCTTATTGAATTTACTGTATTGTTAGCCTTATTGCGTAGTCTTATGTAGATGTCATTACCGTTGTTCCTATACTTATACTTGTTCAGTTCATTAGACCAGTGGATGTCTTGACTATTCCTCGTCATTACTTCACCGAGGTTAGTCTTAATACTTACTGGGCACCGTTGTGGTGTGCTCATACTACACTTCTACATATTTTTGTGCAGATTCCAGGTATTGCTTAACTGGTTGATCGTTATCTAGAAGTGCAAATTGCTGTTGTGGAGAGTCAAGGTAAAATCTGTTACAATGTTCACGGGTTTCAGAGTCACCGTCCCATTTTGTTCATACACTGTTTTATTTATTTCTGAACAGTTGTATTTAGAAGTTATAGTAAACATTCTGGAGAGCTTATGACTTGTACTACCGGTTTTGGAAAAATATGTTTATTGTATAAAGAATTCATTTAAGAAATTATTAGAATGTTAAATTATTGTTGTTTTATTTTCCGTAAAGTTAGGCTTACCTAGTCGTTAGGACTAGGTGCCATCACGATACCCAAAAGAGGGGAAATTGGGCCTACGTGATGAGAGAAGTCCACGAAAGAGCCCGCAGAAACCAATCAGGATCAGACTTGTTAGTTCTCAAGTTAGTCAGGGCTGGCTATTATTGGCCTCAAATTGAAAAGGATGCAAAGGCATTCATGCAAAAGTGTGACAAATGTCAACGCCATGCACAATTAGTGCATGAACCATCAAAGCTCTTGCATTCAGTGGTGTCCCTGTGACCATTCATGAAATGGGAAATGGACATAGTTGGTCCTTTGCCACTGAGCCTTGGGAAGGTAAGATTCCTTTTAATTTTAACTAATTATTTCACTAAATGGATTGAAGAAGGCCCTTACTAAAAGATCAGAGAACGCAAAGTGGTTGACTTCATATAGGACCACATAATCTGTCGATTTGGGATACCAAAGGAGATTGCTTATGACAACCGGCCGCAGTTCGTAGGTTTAAAAGTCACAAAGTTCTTAGAAGGGTTAAAAATCAAACGAATTACTTCATCACCATACCACCCGAGCGCTAACGGGCATGTGGAGTCAACCAACAAGGTAATTCAAAATCTTAAGAAGAATCTAGAAGGTTGTAAGGATAAGTGGCCGGATGAACTACCGGGTGTTTTATGGGCATGTCGGACCACAGAAAAGTTGAGTACGGGTGAAACAATCTTTTTGCTCGTATATGTATCGGAGGATCTGATACTAGTGGAAGTGGGGGAGTCGACCTTGAGGTTTTCCCTAGCAAATGAAGAAGCAAACAATGAAGTGTTACTGGTGAAGCTAGACTTGCTTGAAGAACACCGGGATTTGGCATACGTGAGGATGGTAGCACATAAGCAAAGAATGGAAAGATATTATAGTCGCAGGTCAAACCTAGGATATTTCAAGATTGGAGATCTGGTTCTAAGGAAAGTTACTCAAAGCACTCAAAAAATCAACGTTGGGAAGATGGGACCCATATAGGAAGGACCCTACCGGATCTCAACTATAACCGGTATATGCTTGTATCAACTGGAAATCAGGATTGAGTTAAATTACCAAGAAATTGGATTGTGACTCACCTCAAATGGTATTATTGTTGAAGATCCTTGCTGGTACTGAAAAGATGTGCTGCACTATTTTTCCCTTTGTCCAATTTTTGTCTCTGTCGAGTTTTTTTGGTAAGGTTTTTAACGAGGCAGCAACATAAAGCATACTACGAAGAAAGGATTATCGACAAGGGAAATCTTTACCTCGTATATGTCTCAGAGGATTTGATACCAGTGGAAGTGGGGGAGCCGACTTTGAAGGTTTTCCCTAGCAAATGAAGAAGCAAACAATGAAGCGTTATTAGTGAAGCCAGACTTGCTTGAAGAACACTGAGATCTGGCATACGTGAGGATGGTAGCACATAAGAAAAGAATGGAAAGATATTATAGTCGCAGGTCAAACCTAAGATATTTCAAGATTGGAGATCTGGTTCTAAGGTAAGTTACTCAAAGCACTCAAGAAATCAACGCCGGGAAGATGGGACCCACATAGGAAGGACCATACCGGGTATCAGCTATAACTGGTATAGGCTCGTATCAACTGGAAAATCAGGATTGAGTTAAATTACCAAGCTGGAACGTGACTCACCTCAAAAGGTATTATTGCTGAAGATCCTTGCTGGTACTGAAAATATGTGCTGCACTCATTTTCCCTTTATCCAATTTTTGTCCCTGTCGAGTTTCCCTGGCAAGGTTTTTAACGAGGTAGTGACATAAAGCATACTACGAATAAAGGATCACCGACAAGGGCAATCTTTTCGCTCGTATATGCCTCGGAGGATCTGATACCAGTGGAAGTGGGGGAGCCGACCTTGAGGTTTTCCCTAGCAAATGAAGAAGCAAACAATGAAGCGTTACTAGTGAAGTTAAACTTGCTTGAAGAACACCGGGATTTGGCATACGTGAGGATGGTAGCACATAAGCAAAGAATGGAAGGTTATTGTAGTCGCATGTCAAACCTACGATATTTCAAGATTGGAGATCTGTCTCTAAGGAAAGTTACTCAAATCACTCAAGAAATCAACGACGGGAAGATGGGACCCACACACGAAGGACCTTATCGGATCTCAGCTATAACCGGTATAGGTTGGTATCAACTGGAAAATCAGGATTGAGTTAAATTACCAAGAAACTGGAACATGACTCATCTCAAAAGGTATTATTGCTGAAGATCCTTGCTGGTGCAAAAAAAAAATGTGCTGCACTATTTTTCCCTTTGTCCAATTTTTGTCCCTATCGAGTTTTTTTGGAAAGGTTTTTAATGAGGCAACGACATAAAGCATACTACGAATAAAGGATCATCAACATGGGCAAGACCTTTGATATCAAGGCACTAAAAGTTCTTCCACCAGTGGGGGTCGACGACCATGAGCTTGTGTGGAAAACAACTTGTGGATGGTTAAATAATCTCCGGTTCGATGGCAAAACTCGCCTCTCAAAACTCAAACTAATTATTTAACCATTCACAAGTTGTATCCACCGATGAAGCATAAATATAAAGTATGAAATGAAGGAAAGATACTTTGATGAATGCAAGACTTCCAGCGTTCGAATCATCATACTTAGAATTCAAACATTGGGGGGGGGGGGGCGAGTAATACATGTTACGGCACCAAGAGTTCCACCGAAACTGGGGACTGTTAGAACCGGCATCAATATTTTATCGAGACCGAGGACTACATGATTAGGTAAATAGAAATAAGTTGTATAAGTTACCCACATGTATTGGTAGCTTTATTTACTTAAGCAGATGAATGTTTATATGGATTTACTTTTGAAGATAGAAGGAATAAATAAAAGTCCTTTTGTTTTTATCTTATTTCTTGTCCAATTGATAAGTCAATTTATTTTATCATTTGAGAGTTAACGAAAACTTCAAATGCTTGCATCGTACTGAACATCAGATGTCCTCTTCAAGAGCACCGAAACCATAAAGCCCTCTCTTATGAAAACCTCATTGTAAAGGTTGATATTGAAAAGTGTTTACGCCTGAAATCAAAAGTTATCGGATTCAAAAGAGTTCCTGAAACTTTATCAATTAACGTAAAAGGAATATTTTTGCACAATATTTAAGCAAAAGTTATTTTATTTAATCAAATGTCAAACTTAGTAAAAGGTTTTGGAATAATTACAAAGGATAAAAGGAAAACAATTGATACATCATTTATTTCTAGAACCCGAAGGGAGGTCTTCATTCTCCCATGTGGAAGAAGGTTGTTCCCCTGCCGGTTCGGGGCCTTCATCCTCTTCGGTCTCCCCTTCGGTTCCCGAATACTCAGAACTGGTATTCGAGAAGTCAGTTTCAGTTGGCCGAGTAGGAAGATTCTCAGGAGCAGTTAAATCTAGATTTCGGGCATTGGCAATGCAATCATCAATGTTGGCAAAGCCTACTTTGGCTTCCTTCAAGGTCTTCCTCTTCATATGATACATAGCATAGGTCTTCTCGAAGATGAAGGAATCTTCTTGGTCCTGGAGTTTTTCTCGGAGCTTGTCAATTTTGGCATGGAGCTCTTCTTTTTTAGCCTTCATTGCGCTGAGTCGGGAATCAATCTCAACATTGGTAGTTGAGTGAAGCCGGTTTTTCTCCATGACCCTCTTGAGCCACTCTTCTATTTTGGCCCTCCTCTCCTTGAAACATTGTCCTCCTCGTCTTTAGAGCATAGGTTGGTCTTCAAATTATTAAGTTGTTCCTCAAAGGTAGACTCGCGCTCGGCACCGACGGTTACAACATCCAGAAGTTCGACCCACTTAACCTTAGCCTCTCTGAGATCTTCATGCAATTCGGCAGCTTCTTGGTTGTGGGCCATTTTATCTTGCTTGGTTTACTGTAACTGAGCCTCAAGCTCATTCATCTGTGCAACTTTTGCCTCCAGCACTGGAGGGGCTCGCCGAGCTGATTTCTTTTAGCCAAAAGTTGATACTGCTCGGAAGCAAGTTCTTGTTTATCCAGGATCAACCTTTGCAGGCCCTCGGAAGCAAGGAGGTTGGCCTAAAAAAAGTTGGAATCAAAGTTTTTATCGCCAAACATAAAAGGAAAAGAAGATAGGAGGAAGTTATTATGATACCTCCGCTGAACAGTGTATGCTGTTTTTATTAGGAACTTCCTCGAAAGGAGCACATCTTTTTCCAATCATTTATTGAAGCCAATGGCTTCATATAATTGGAGAGATCCACCGTCTTGGAGAGAACATGTCACCCTTTGAAACCGAAAGAGTGACACTTTGCCTTCCTCGAGGATCTTGAGAAGGTATCATGTAAGTGTTCCCCAAGTTCCTGTGGTCAGGAGACCGTGGAGGAGAAGCATTCCCTGCTTGTTCAGCTAATGCCGGTGGAGAAGATGTAATTGGTGCTGGTGGCAAAGGAACAACTGGTGTCGATGGTATGGAGCTGTCGGTGTAGAAGGAGAAGAAGCAGTTGTGGCAGAAGGAATGGTAGTTGTTGCTTGCATAAAAGTTGAGGGTAGAAGAAGGTCAGGGGCCGAACTCCTTGGACTGGAGACAACGATAGGATCAAGAAACGAGAATCAACATTCTCAACCAAGCTTATTTCACCCCAGAGTGCTTGAACTTCCTCTGGTGATATATTTTGGAGCTCTCCTGGTTGAGCATCTGGTTGAGCCGATGAAGATCTCTTTCTCCTATGGAGGGAAGCCCCTTCATCATTGGCTTCCCCTTCATCATCGAGGACCACCGTGGCCGGCTCGGTTGGTGTTTTCTTTATTCTTTTCTCCTGAGTCCCAGTTGAAGAGGAACGACTCCTCTTCGGTTTCTTATCCTTGGGTTGGGGACTCCCTGTCACGACCCAAACCGAAGGGACATGATGGGAAACGTAACATATGTTTCTTATCATACTATCATGGGTAAATGAGCCAGAAAGGCCGTCATGAGATAACAAGAATAAAAAATAAGGGAATACTCGACATATGACGACCCAACATGATATACAAACTTATACATGTGACATACGGGCCTATAAGGCCGAAATGATCATTTGGACACTCAAAACATAGGCCGACAAGGCCATACAAGTATCCATATACATGACATCTATCTACAAGCCTCTAAGAGTACATAAACGTCATAAAGGTCGGGACAGGGCCCCGCCATACCAATCAATACATGTCCAAAGCATACTTACCAAATAGGAAACTCCGGAACAAGTGGAGTGCACAAACACCTTCCGCTGAGCTGATAGCCTACTAGGAGGACTGTCAACCTGTCAATTAGGACCTCCAGGTATGATATGCACTGTGCGCAGGCAAAGGGACGTCAGTACAGATAAAATACCCGAGTATGTAAGGCAGGAAAGCATAAATATAAACAATACTATAATGAGAAGTAGAGAAGATACAACCTGTAATATCTAACTGTATCGACCCAAAATTCAACTAGTCGTGATGGAACCTAACTCAACTTTCTAGGTAAGCCAATTAACAACTATCCAATTCCAATGAAATTTAATAAGATAATTAAGTAAAAGAAAATATCTAAATCCTATACATTTCTCAACGAATGGTAGTACAAATCATGAGCTTCTAATAATAGAGTTTCTAGATTTGAAAAGAAATAAATACATCATCTGTTTGAAAGGTACATAAATAGAGTTTTATAGATCTAAGGCTACCATGAACAAGAGGCAGCTACAATCGGGACACATGTACACCTTCAAATCCATCTCCTATCGAACACAACAACATCAACAACCAACATCTGCACGCAAGGTGCAGAAGTGTAGTATGAGTACAACCGACCCCATGTACTCAGTAAGTAACAAACCTAACCTTAGGTTGAAAGTAGTAACGAGCTAGAATAGAGGTCGGGTGCAACACCAAATTCTAAGAGCAGTTCATAATGATGTAAGGCATGTAATAAAAGAAGTAACTCGGAATTTAAAATTTCCATCTTATTCATAATTCTCGAAAATAGTCCTGCTTTTCAAATATATCAGTGAAAACCAAATCCTTTACCGAAATCGTCGAAAAATATGAGATAGTTTGAAAACTGTAGTTTTTCCAAAAATCCTTTCCACAATAAATAAGATGTTTCATTTTCTTTCTATATAGAAAGTGTGAAATACCCCTCTATGCCCACATATCAATATGTGTGAAAAATTCATGAATGACGTGATACCGTACAACATGAGGAAAATGCATCTCTATGCCTGTGTGTCATGTGTTCATGTAAATGCCATCTATCTCAGAGATGAACTCATGTACTCACACTCTCAGAGCAATCAATATCAGGGCCTCATGCTTTTCACTCATCATGCTCAATCCCTCAGTATTGTATATGGCCAATCCAGCCTAGGGAAGATCCATCCCGGAATATATATACATCAACTGACCAACAGTCACTCAGTACTGAGTAGGGAAAATCCAGCCCGCCGGGAAGATCCATCCCCAGGTATATAAATGCTTCGGACAAGATCCATGTCCATGGAAGATCCATCCCTCATTATAATCAACCACGCTCACTGGGGGTGTACAGACTCCGGAGGGGCTCCTACAGCCCAAGCACTATAATCCGCACGGACAACTCACGTGCTATAATATCAATATCTGCATCCGCACGGACAACTCATATGTTGCACGGACAACTCGCGTGCTATAATATCAATATCTGGATCCGCACGGACAACTCACGTGCTGCACGGACAACTCACGTGCTTCATGGAAAATGTGTTATAATATCAATATCTGAATCCGCACGGAAAGTGCTTCACAGACAACTCACGTGCTATAGTATCAATATCTGGATCACACGGACAACTCACGTGCTGCATGGACAACTCATATGCTGCACGGATAACTCACGTGCTATTGTATCAATATCTTCACAGACAGGTCCCTGGCCTCACTCAGTCATCAATCTCTCCAGTCTCACTCATGGGCTCACAATGTCATGAAACTAGCCCGAGAACAATGATATGATGTATCAATAAATAACAACCGAGACTGAGATATGATATGAATGCATGAATATGACTGAGTACGAAATATCAATGAAATTAGTGAAATGACAGCAAGAAACGACCACTATGGGTCACAACAGTATCAGCATAAAGCCTAAACATGATATCTAGCATGATTGACAACTCATTTACTTTATCGCATGGTGAAAACATGAATATTAACAAAATAGGACTACTATACAGTGCCATGGAAACAATGAGTCCCAATTCACATGGTGCACGCCCACACGCCCGTCACCTAGCATGTGCGTCACCTCAATGCCAATCACATAACACGTATTTTGAGATTTCATACCCTCAACACCAATTTTAGAAGTGTTACTTATCTCGAAGAAGCCAAGTCCAATACCGAGCAAGCCAAACGATGCTCCAAAAATTCCATCCCGCGCGTACCGACCTGCGAACGGCTCGAAACTAGCCAAAAGCAACTCAAATACATCAAATAGTGCCAAAGGAAACAAACCCAATCGATAAAGGTCTAATCTCTAATCAAAATCCAAAAATCAACCAAAAAACCATAATCGGGCCCCCACCTCGGAACCTGGAAAAACTCATAAAATCAGACAACCCATTCAATTACGAGTCCAACCATACTAGTTTCACTTAAATCCGACTCCAAATCGATGTTCAAACTCAAACAAATTAACTCTATGAAATTTTAGACAAAAATCGAGTATAGAGCACTTACCCCAATCCATATGTGAAAATCTCCTCCAAATATTGTCCAAATCCGAGTTCACCAACTCAAAATATGACCAAATGAACAAACCTTTGATAATAAGTATTTTTGCCCAGCTGTTTTGCCTTGTTTTGCGTGCAAAAGGATCCTAAAACTTGCTTTTGATAACTCCAATGGATCTCATGCAAACTTTCAGTCAAGTTAGGCTTTTGAATCACTCCATTCGACCTTATAATGAAGGAGATATGTTGGTTTCAATATTTAGAAATAGTGCAGATTTTTAAATACGAAGTCAGTGGCAATTTCGTAATTAATCTGAAAAATTTAGCGACCCATTTCTTAGTAAAATGACCATAAAATCCTCATAAGATATCCAAATTCGATGATTCTTTTTTTTTACAAATCTGTAATTACGATGCAGATCTAATTGTCACGACCCCTAATCCTTAGCCGGCCGTTATGACGCCTATCATGGAACTAGGCTAGCCAACCATTTCAGATTATCAATATATCCCATAATTTTACCGAAATATAGCAGATTTTAAAAAATATCAGAAAGAGATAAACAAATACACACTTCCCCAAAACCTGGAGTCAACTGTCATGAGCATCTAAGAGTGAAAATACAATGTACAACAGTGACTTGCTACAACAAAGTCTGAGGTACAAAAGACCAAAAGAAACTATAATCTGAGGGCAAAAAAGGAGGTGAGATGGGGACGCTGAGCAGCTACATCAATCCTCGAACAACTCCAAGCTCGTCCAGAAATCAACTAGTGGGATGGTCCGATACCTGGATCTGCACATAGAGGTGCAGGGAGTAACGTGAGTACGCCAACTCAGTAAGTAATCAATGTAACTAAAAACTTGAGTGTAGTGACGAGCCATTTAAATCATATAAATCCATATAATGAATAACAATGGAAATGAGAAAATCAAGTCAGAAATCTACAATTCCGAATATTTCATAAAACCCCGATTTTTCATTTAAAAATCCCGTATGAAACTTTTATCTAACATTTATTATCAGAGGTTCAGTGTAAAGAAGAGTGAAAACAACATTTTCATAGAATATAAGCCCCTCGGGCATAGTATCACTCACAATAAAGCCTCTCAGGAAAGCCTCTTAGTCGCTCGTGACTCCGCTTTCAGTATCTCATGCTCTCACTTAATACTCGTACCCAGTAAGTACCATGAACACACACAACTGCTGTGGCGGGCAGCCCGCTCCACAAAATTTATACATACATATATATATTTATACTGCTTCGGCGTGCAGCCTGATCCATATATATATATATATATATATATATATATATATATATATATATATATATATATATATATAATAGTCGACTGCGCTCACTGGGGGTGTACAGACTCCTGGAGGGGCTCCTTAAGTCCAAGCGCTATATCTGCTGCGGTGTGATACCCGATTCATATATATAACATATATTGTTGCGGTGTGAGATCCACACACATATATATATATATATATATATATATTGCTGCGGCGTGCAACCCGACCCACATATAGTATATAACACATATATTTCTGTGGCGTGCAACCCATCCCATAACTATCTTCATATACCCGGCGCTCGGCCTAACACATATATACTGCTGCGGCGTGCAGCCCGATCCATAACTATCCTCACATACTCGGCTCTAGGCCTGACTCAGTCACCCTCACTAGCCACTTGGGCAATTTATCTCAACTCACGGGGCTCAGCCCCAAATATTTTTCAGAGTTTTCAAAGCACTATGATAACAGTAAAAACAACAGCAATTAGGAAACAACGATTGAGTTCACAATTTACTAACATGATAGTGGTAAAATAATGTAAAAGTACCCTCTGAGGGTCTAAAAAGGTCGGCACAAGGCCCCAATCATGGAAAATACCCCTAAGGGTCTAAACAGGTCGACACAAGGCCCCAATAATAGCTCACAGCCCATATACAAGTATAAATTTCTAAAATACAGGATATCATAAGGTTTCAAATCGATTACGCGGCTTAATAGTCGCTACGGGACGGACCAAGTCCCAATCCCTATCAGTGCATGCCCCCACGCTCGTCACTTAGCATGTGCGTCACCTCATTTATCAACACAATAACAGATAACGGGGTGTCATACCCTCAGGATTAGAGTTACAATCGTTACTTACCTCAAAACAGCCAAAAAGCTACTCTGCGATGCGCTTGCCCCTCGAATCGGCTCCCAAAGCCTCCGAATCTAACCAAAATTAGATTAACATCATCAATACATGCTAATGGAACAAAACCCGATCGAAAGATATAAATTTTAACACAATTCTCGAAATTCGGCCAAATCCGAGCCCCGGGCCCACGTCTCGGAATTCGATAAAATTTACATCACTAGAATCTTTATCCTCCCACGATTCTATACATACCAAAAACTCCACAATCGGACCATAATTTCCCACTCAAATCACCAAAAGAATTTCCAATATTCCTCCCCATTTTTCCCAACCTTTTTCCACTTTAACTCTTCAAATTACAAGCCTAATCCGAAACAAAATAGCATAGAAACGAGTTATATAGTCCGGGAACATACCTCCACTGAAGACACTCGAAGACCTTCTTCAATTTGCTCTCAAATAAGCTCCACCCGCATGCAACAATGGAAGAATAACCAAAATTTCACGGAGGAATTCTTTTATACTGTTCTGCCCAGTTAATCCGCACCTGCGGACCCGCACCTGCGGTCACAGGTGCGCACCTGCGAAAACCCACTAACAGTCCAATTCTCACACATGCGGTCTCGTTTCCGCACCTGCGGCTTCGCAGGTGCGGCCAACTCTTCGCACATGCAAACTCCTCCTGCCTAGCCTCTTTTCGCACCTGCGCCTGGACCTTCGCACCTGCGACTGCCCCATCCGTAGGTGCAGCCACACCAACAACTTAACACTAGCAGCTATTTGCTGCAAATATCCCAAGTTCAAACCTCCGCCAACCATCCGAAATCAATCCCGAGCCCCTCATGGCCCCAACCAAACATACCAAGACACCCCATAACATCATTCAAACTTAGTCGAGCCTTCAAAACACCAAAAACAACACGAAAACACCAAAATTACATCAAATTCAAGTCGATGAATTTTGAAACTTCTAAATTTCACCAATGATGCCGAAACCAACCAAAACACATCCGATTGACCTGAAAATTTGCACACACACCCAANTAAAATTCGTATTTCGAGGTTATTTACCAATAAGTCAACTCTCAGTTTGACCTTTCAACTATAAGGTTACTTCAAGAGGCTAAGTGCCTCTGTTCTCACCACGACCACTCTGAACTCAAACCATCCGATCTAACACAACATAAACAGGCTAAGCAATATATGATAAAGCAAGAATGGGGAAAACGAGGCTAATCACACCAAACGACCGGTCGGGTCGTTACATCCTCCCCTTCTTAAACCAACATTCGTCCTTGAACGGGTCTAGAAATATACCTGGAGTATCGAATAAGTGAGGATATTTGTCCCGCATCTCCTGCTCAGTCTCCTAGGTGGCATCCTCCACCGGCTGTCCTCTCCACTGAACCTTCACTGAAACTATACCCTTAGACCTCAGCTTTCTAACCCGATGAACCAAAATAGCCATTGGCTCTACCTCATATGACATATCTCTCTCGAGCTGAATCGTGCTGAAGTACAAAACATGGACGGGTCACCAACAAACTTCCGGAGCATCGAAACATGGAACACCGGATGAATACTCGATAATCTGGGAGGCAAGGCAAGTCTATAAGCCACCCCCAACCCTCTGAAGCACCTCAAAAGGCCCAATAAACCGGGGACTCAGCTTTCCCCTCTTCTCGAATCTCATAACACCCATGGGTGACACCTTCAGCAGTACCTTCTCCCCAACCATGAAAGACACATCTCGGACCTTCCGGTCCGCATAACTCTTCTGCCTAGACTGCGTCGTGCGAAGACGCTCCTGAATCAACTTCACCTTACCCAACGCATCTTGAACCAAGTCGCTGCCCAATAGCCTAGCCTCGCCCGACTCAAACTAAGCAACTGGAGATCTGCACCTCCGACCATATAAAGCCTCATACGGAGCCATCTGGATACTCGACTGATAACTATTATTATATGCAAACTCTGCGAGTGGCAGAAACTTGTCCCATGAACCCCCAAAATCAATGACACATGCACTCAATATATCCTCTAAAATCTGAATAGTACGCTCCGACTGCCCGTCGGTCTGAGGATGAAACGTTGTGCTCAACTTGACCTGAGTACCCAACTCTCTCTGTACGACTCTCCAAAACTGAGTACCTCTATCAGAAATGATAGAAACTGGAACCCCATGCAATCAGACAATCTCCTTGATATAAATCTCAGCTAACCGCTCCAAAGAATAAGTAGTACCAACAGGAATTAAGTGCGCGGACTTGGTCAGCCGATCCACAATAACCCATATAGCATCAAACCTCCTCGAAGTCCGTGGGAGCCCAACTACGAATTCCATGGTGATCTGCTCCCACTTCCACTCCGGAATATCAAATCTCTGAAGCAATCCACCTGGTCTCTGGTGCTCATACTTGACCTGCTGATAGTTGACACAACGAACCACGAACTCAATAATATCTCTCTTCATCCGCGTCCACCAATAATGCTGCCTCAAATCTTGATACATCTTTGCGGCACCCAGATGGATGGAATATCGCAAACTATGGGCCTCAGCTAGAATCAAATCTCAAAGCCTATCTACATTGGGCACGCAAATCTGCCTTGCATCTTCATGAACCCATCATCACCAATAACCACATCCCTGGCATCACTGCGATGGACCCTGTCCTGAAGAACAAGCAGATGTGGATCATCATACTGGAGTGCTCTAATCTTATCATAAAGAGAAGACCTGGAGGCTACACAAGCCAATACCCGCGGAGGCTCTGATAGATCTAATCTCACCAACTGACCTGCTAAAGCCTAAACATCAAGTGCTAAAGGTCTCTTTGCTACTGGAAGGTAGGCTAAACTCCCCAAACTCTCCACTCTACGACTCAGGGCATCGGCCACTACATTGGTCTTCCCCGGATGATATAAGATAGTGAGGTCATAATCCTTGAGAAGCTCCAACCACCTCCTCTGATGCAAATTCAGATCCTTCTGCTTAAGCAGATGCTGCAAACTACGGTGATTAGTGAAAATCTCACAATGCACTCCATACAAATAATGACGCCAAATCTTTAAGGCGTGAACAATAATTGCTAGCTCAAGATCGTGCATTGGATAATTCTTGTCGTGCACCTTCAACTGTCTGGACGCATAGGCAATTACCCTACCGTCCTGTATCAAAATCGCTCCAAGGCCAACTCTCGAGGCATCACAGTAAACTGTATAAGAACCTGAACCCGTAGGAAAAATCAATACCGGAGCTGTAGTCAAAGCTGACTTTAGCTTCTGAAATCTCTCCTCACACTCCTCAGTCCACCTGAACTGAGCACTCTTCTGGGTCAGTCTGGTCATAGGTGCAGCAATAGATGAAAATCCCTCGACGAAACGGCGGTAGTACCGTGCCAAACCAAGGAAAATGTGAATCTCAGTAGCTGATGACGGTCTAGTCCAACTCTGCACTGCCTCTACCTTTTTCGGATCAACCTGAATACCCTCACTAGACACCACGTACCCCAAGAATGCTACTGAATAAAGCCAGAACTCACACTTCAAAAATTTTGCATACAATCTCTTCTCTCTCAAGGTTTGAAGCACAACTGTCAAATGCTGCTCATGATCCTCCCGAGATCGGGAATACACCAAGATATCGTCAATGAACACGATGACGAAAGAATCCAGATGAGGCCGAAATACACTGTGCATCAAGTGCATAAAGGCTGCTGGGGCATTGGTCAGCCCAAATGACATAACCAGGAACTCATAATGACCATATCTAGTCCTGAAAGCAGTCTTCGGGGTGTCTGGCCACCGAATCTTCAACTGATGATAGCCGGAACGCAAGTCAATCTTAGAAAATACTCTGGCACTCTGCAACTGATCAAACAAGTCATCTATACGAGGCAAGGGATACTGGTTTTTCACCGTAACTCTGTTCAGCTGCCGATAATCAATACACATACGCATAGAACCATCCTTCTTCTTTACAAACAACACCGGTGCACCCCAAGGTGACACACTACGCCGAATGAACCCCTTATTTAGGAGTTCCTGAAGCTGCTCCTTTAATTCTTTTAGCTCCGCTGGTGCCATACAATAAGGTGGAATAGAAATAGGTTGAGTGCCTGACACTAGGTCAATACCACAATCAATGTCCCTATCAGGCGGCATGCCTGGAAGGTCTACAGGAAACACGTCCGGAAAGTCACGGACCATAGCAACCGAATCAATAGCGGGAGTCTCACTACTGACATCCCTCACAAAAGCCAGATACAATAGACACCCCTTCTCAACCATATGTTGAGCCTTCAGGTAGGAAATCACCCTGCTAGGCACATAATCAGAAGAACCTCTCCATTCAACCCTCGGACATCCGGGCATAGCTAAGGTCACGGTCTTAGCGTGACAATCGAGAACGACATGACACGGAGATAACCAGTCCATTCCCAATATCATATCAAAATCGACCATGCTGAGTAACAGTAGGTCCACTCGGGTCTCCAGATCCCCAATAGATATCACACACGACCGATACACACGGTCCACAACAACAGTATCGCCCACCGGAGTCGACACATGAACAGATGTAACTAAAGACTCACGGGGCATATCCAGAAAATGGGAAAAATATGAAGAAATAAAGGAATATGTAGAACCAGGGTCAAATAAAGCCAAAGCATCTCGGCAACAGACTGAGACAATACCTGTGATCACTGCATTGGAGGCCATAGCATCTGGCCTGGCTGGAAAGGCATACATACGGGCCTGACCTCCATCTGCTTGACCTCCCCCTCTAGGGTGGCCTCTAGCTAACTAACTACCACCCCTGGCTGCCTGGGTGGGTGGTGAAGTAACTGGAGCTGAAGTCGAAGGCTGGCTCCTCAGCTGAGATGGGCCTCCAAGAAGATGAGGACACTGCCTCCTCATATGCCCGAACTCTCCACACCTATAACAACTCCCTGGAGCTGGAGACTAGGACTGAAATGAACCCCTTGCACCAGGTTGGCCATTAGGAAAACCATGCATAGAAGAACCCAGAACTGATGGTGCTCGAGCTGCACCCTGGGCTGGAAGGGCACCGAATGAAGAATGGCCTGGCTGAAAACTGTGGGGACCATGCCACGAAGATGCACCACTATAGGCTGGGCGGCCTGACCGAGGAGGCCTAAATGAACGGCCCCTTCCATGTTGAAACTGCCCCCTAGAAGGAGAACCACTAGAATCACCCGGTCCACGAGGCCTCTTGGTCTCCCTCTCTACTCGCTCCTGGCGGTGAAGCGACTCAATATCTCGAGCAATATCAACAACCTGCTCGAATGTAGCATCTAATACTCTCTCCCGGGTCATGAAAAGGCGGAGCTGAGAAGTAAGGCCATCTATAAACCTCATAATCCTCTCCCTATCAGTAGGGACCAACTCGTTGTCATGACGAGCCAACTCCGAAAACCGCATCTCGTACTGCATCACTGATAGCTCCCCCTGATGCAACTGCTCAAAAAACCTGCATTGTTCCTCCCTGTGAGACTGAGGTACATACTTCTCCAAGAAGATAGTGGAGAACTGCTGCCAGGGGTGCTGAACCAACAAGCCTACGCCTCTCAAAAGACTCCCACCAAGTGAAAGCAGCACCAAAAAACTGAAATGTGGCAAATGAGACCCCACTGGTCTCCAAAATTCCAGTAGCACGCAGCATCCTCTGACACTTATCCAGAAAACCCTGGGAATCATTGCCCTCAACACCACTGAATGTCGGAGGCTGTAGTCTACTAAACCTCTCCAGGCTACGCTGCTCGTCCTCTAGCATAGCCGAAACCACGAAGTCCCGAACTGGAGTAACTGGCTGGGCTGGAACCGCCCCTGGTATCTGATGGTCCTGAGTACCCTTCTCAAGTGTCCGGGAAACTGGAGTCTGACTTCCTCTCCCGGCCTGAGAAGTAGCGGCAACTGCCTGAGCAAGGGTGGTACACACCGTCAAGATCTGGGCCTAGGTCTCTTGAAGACCTGGAATAACAATAGGCAATGCCGGTGCCTGAGCCTATCCCGTTGGAGTATCTATGGTGGGAATCTGATCCTGATTAGTAGGGGGATCAACTGATACTGCCCTGGCTGCCGCACGGGCTTGCCCCTACCTCTACCACGGCCTCGACCGCGGCCTCGATCCCTCGCTGGTCTAGCTGGTGGTTGATCATCCTGATCGGTAGTGCGAGTCCTCACCATCTGTGAGAGAATGAAACAACAGAAGTTTAGATTTCCATAATCAATCAAATGGCACGACGGGATTCAAGAAAAATGAGATTGTTCCTTAGGGTTCTGTAGCCTCTCGAAGATAAGTACAAACGTCTCCATACCGATCCACAAGACTCTACTAAACCTGCTCATGACCGTTGAGCCCTATGTAACCTAGGCTCTGATACCAACTTGTCACGACCCTTAATTCTAAGCCGGCCGTGATGGCGCCTATCATGGAACTAGGCTAGCCAACCATTTCAGATTATCAATATATCCCATAATTTCGCCGAAATTTAGCAGATTTTAAAAAATATCAGAAAGAGATAAACAAATACACACTTCCCCAAAACCTGGAATCAACTCTCACGAGCATCCAAGACTGAAAATACAATGTACAACAGTGACTTGCTACAACAAAGTCTGAGGTACAAAAGACCAAAAGAAGCTATAATCTTAGGGAAAAAAAGGAGGTGAGTTGGGGACGCTGAGCAGCTACCTCAACCCTCAAACAACTCCAAGCTCGTCTGGAAATCAACTAGTGGGATGGTCCGGTACATGGATCTGCACACAGAGGTGCAGGGAGTAACGTGAGTACGCCAACTCAGTAAGTAATCAATGTAACTAAAAACTTGAGTGTAGTGATGAGCCATTTAAATCATATAAATCCATATAATGAATAAAAACGGAAATGAGCAAATCAAGTAAGAAATCTACAATTCCGAATATTTCATAAAACCCCGATTTTTCATTTGAAAATATC
The DNA here is from genome assembly GCA_005239505.1 of Nicotiana paniculata. Taxonomy (NCBI): domain Eukaryota; kingdom Viridiplantae; phylum Streptophyta; class Magnoliopsida; order Solanales; family Solanaceae; genus Nicotiana; species Nicotiana paniculata. The sequence continues at coordinate 101,564 of ML342774.1, forward strand.
GTATGAAACTTTTATCCAACATTTATTATCAGAGGCTCAGTGTAAATAAGAGTGAAAACAACATTTTCATAGAATATAAGCCCCTCGGGCATAGTATCACTCTCAATAAAGCCTATCAGGCAAGCCTCTTAGTCGCTCGTGACTCCATTATCAGTATCTCATGCTCTCACTTAACACTTGTACCCAGTAAGTACCATGAACACACACAACTGCTGCGGCGGGCAGCCCGCTCCACTACATTTACACATACAGATATATATTTATACTGCTGCGGTGTGCAGCCCGATCCATATATATATATATATACCATATATTGTTGCGGCGTGCAGCCCGATCCATATAATTGTCAACTGCGCCTACTGGGGTGTACAGACTTCTGGAGGGGATCCTTCAGCCCAAGCGCTATATCTGTTGCGGCGTGCAGCCCGATCCAATATGTATACTGCTGTGGCGTGCAGCCCGATCCATATATATAACATATATTGCTGCAGCGTGCAGCCCGATCCATATATATATATATATATATATATATATATATTGCTGCGGCGTGCAGCCCGACCCACATATAGTATATAACACATATATTGCTGCGGCGTGCAGCCCGTCCCATAACTATCCTCACATACCCGGTGCTGGGCCTAACACATATATACGGCGGCAGTGTGCAGCCTGATCCATATATATCCTCACATACTCGGCTCTTGGCCTGACTCAGTCACCCACACTATTCACTTGGGCAATTTATATCAACTCATGGGGCTCAGCCCCAAATAATTTTCAGAGTTTCCAAAGCAGTGTGATAATAGTAAAAATAACAGCAATTAGGAAACAATGATTGAGTTCACAATTTACTAATAGGATAGTGGTAGAATAGTGTAAAAGTACCCCATGAGGGTCTAAACAGGTCGGCACAAGGCCCCAATCATGGAAAATACCCCTAAGGGTCTAAACAGGCCGGCACAAGGCCCCAATGCACAACCCATATACAAGTATAAATTTCTAAAATGCAGGATATCATAAGGTTTCAAATCGACTACGCGACTTAATAGTCACTACGGGACGGACCAAGTCCCAATCCCTATCGGTGCACGCCCCCACGCTCGTCACGTAGCATGTGCGTCACCTCATTTATCAACACAATAACAGATAACAGGGTGTCATGCCCTCAGGTTTAGAGTTACAATCGTTACTTACCTCAAAACAGCCCAAAAACTACTCCGCGATGCGCTTGCCCCTCGAATTGGCTCCCAAAAGCTCCGAATCTAACCAAAATCAGATTAACATCATCAATACACGCTAACAGAATAAAACCCAATCGAATGATATAAAATTTTAATACAATTCTCGAAATTCGGCAAAAATCGAGCCCCCGGCCCACGTCTCAGAATTCGATAAAATTTACATCACTAGAATCCTCATCCTCCCACGATTCTATACATACCAAAAACTCCACAATCGGACCATAATGGCCCACTCAAATCACCAAAAGAATTTCCAATCTTCCTCCCCATTTTCCCCAACATTTTTCCACTTTAATTCTTCAAATTACAACCCTAATCCGAAACAAAATAGCATAGAAACGAGTTATATAGTCCGGGAACTTACCTCCACTGAAGACCCTCGAAGACCTTCTTCAATTTGCTCTCAAATAAGCTCCACCCGCATGCAACAATGGAAGAATAACCAAAATTTCACGGAGGCATTCTTTTATACTGTTCTGCCCAGTTAATCCGCACCTGCGTACCTTTCTTCGCACCTGCGGACCCGCACCTGCGGTCCCAGGTTCGCACCTGCAAAAACTCACTAATAGTCCAATTCTCGCACCTGCGGTCCCGTTTCCGCACCTGCGGCTTCGCAGGTGCGGCCAACTCTTCGCACCTGCGGACTCCTCCTGCCTAGCCTCTTTTTGCACCTGCGGCGTCGCACCTGCGCCTGCCCATCCGTAGGTGCGGCCACACCAGCAGCTATTTGCTGCAAATTTCCCAAGTTCAAACCTCCTCCAACCATCCGAAATCAATCCCGAGCCCCTCGGGGCCCCAACCAAACATACCAACACACCACATAGCATCATTCAAACTTAGTCGAGCCGTCGAAACACAAAAAACAACACGAAAATACCAAAATTACATCAAATTCAAGCCTATAAACTTTGAAACTTGTAAATTTCGCCAATGATGCCGAAACCAACCAAAACACATCCGATTGACTTGAAAATTTGCACATATACCCAAAATGACATTACGAACCTGCTCCAACTATCAGGATTCCATTCCGACCCCGATAGCCTATTTTCCACTACCGACCGGACATCGCTAAAAATTAATTTTCGCCAATTCAAGCCTAATTCTACATCGGACATCAAAACTTCATTCCAAACACACTCCTAAGTCCCAAATCACCTAACTAAGCTATCCGAGCCATAAAATCCGCATTCCGAGGTCGTTTACCAATAAGTCAACTCTCAGTTTGACCTTTCAACTATAAGGTTACTTCAAGAGGCTAAGTGCCTCTGTTCTCACCACGACCACTCCGAACTCAAACCATCCGACCCAACACAACATAAACAGGCTAAGAAATATATGATAAAGCAGGAATGGGGAAAACGGGGCTAATCACACGAAACGACCGGCCGGGTCGTTACACTAATGCTTCAATCAAAACAGAAATCGGAGCTCATTTGTTCAATTCGGTTCCATTTATGCTTTAAGAAACGATGTCGAAACATAAGAAAACGAGCGCAACACAACCCAAACTTAGCCGGAACTCATCCGAGCCCCTTGGGACCCCATACGAACATATGAATAAGTCCCATAATATAACACAGACTTGCTCGAGGCCTCAAATCAGGCATAACAATATCGAAATGACGAAACGCACCTCAAGTCAAGCTTAAAGAGCTTTCGAACTTTCGACTTCCAAAAACTTGCGCCAAAACATATCAAATCAACTTCGTATGAACTCAAATTTTGTACACAAGTCCTAATATATCATACGGAGCTACTCATGCCCTCAAACTAACGAGCGAAGTTCAAATGCTCAAATGATCGACCGGGTCGTTACACTGAGTAACTCTGAGGGCGACTGACATGAAACACATGATACATAAATATATACATATACTTTTAAAAACATACGCCTCTGTGTGCATCATCATCATCATATTGTACTCGGCCTCGAAGAGGACTCGGTAAAAACATACCCAGCCATCATAAGGCTCGGTAGAATCGTACCCGGCCACGTGGAGCTCGGTAAAACCCAATTGATCAGTGGTTGCACAATAGGTGCCTTACCCGGCCAACTATAGCGTGACTCGATAGAGTAAAGTAGATACATATATAATGCATGCTGGACTCGTGGAATCACGTTTTAAATCTTTCGGAGTGAAGTATGGTCGTTTCACCTTCTATTAACGTTATGAACATCATACCATCAATATGAACCTTAATAGAATTCAAGAATCATACATACATGGTTAGAATAACCTTATAAGAAAAGAACAATATGGACAACCTTAGTTGCTAGGAGTAGATTCGTTATAAAATAGATTATCGTTTACGTTCATTTCACTTTAGCATGCAAACGAAACAAGGAAGTGCCTTAACATATATTTGTAATATTCTCTCCAATCGCCAACCAAGCTCAATATGATCTTCTTTGTCTACAATGAGTAACCTGACTTCGTCGTCATCATAACCATCGTAACTCTCATATTTCAAAACCAATATTCTACAAGAAAATTGACAGAACATCCCCAATTTTTAATACATCCCATATGTTACCAAAATTCACCAAACAGCCCAAACAACAACAATATAATTCACAATAAGCTCTCCAATTAGTTCAACAACCATTTTGAGCGGCAATCTCAATTTACGATCAACAAAATATGGTTTGAATCCAATTCCTTTTCCATGAATCAACCTACAACATCTATAACATCATACTTGTGCTTACATATCATTTTCAACCCGAAACATCATAAGCATAATCTTCAAATATAGTCCACACGCCTAGCACCTTAACCTTTATATATCGTCAACCTCTTGTTTTTCATGTTATCTTCTTCAATCCACTGAATTAGCACACAGATATATTAAAAACAATAGCTACAACATAATCAAACTATTTATAACAATTTTCAGCGACAACAAACCATATATATAGCCTCAACACAGCCCACAAAAAAAGATAACGATTCCTTATGCCATGTCAATTACTATCTTGTAGATTTTCACTTAAACAACTCAACCAACACATGAGTAACATTAATCACAACCAAGAACATGATTTACTCACCTTAGGAAGTAGATAAAACTTGAAATCCCCAGCTGGTGTAGCTCACAACAACCCTCAGTCACACCACAACACTATAGGAATTGTATTCTCTTCTTGAATCAACTTTTGTGTTAAAGTTGGTGTGTAAACACTTGTATTTTACCTTGAAACTCCAATATATATATGAAGGAGGTACTGGTTATTAGCTTAATAATAAGGAACAACACGAAATATGAGGTTAATTACCTTTGAAGAACCCTCCAAAACAGTCACAAGATGAAGAACTACGATCTATCAAGCACCACAAGATTTATAGCGTTAGATTCATATTTTTATCTTAGGTTTTCACCCTAGAATCATGGAGGAACCCTTGGAAAGTATTTAGGAACTGTTTTGGATGAGAAAAATGAGTTAAAACGACATATAATTGACTTAAAGAGAAGCTGAAGTTTTACACCGACTTTGTGGGTCCCATGGGAGATGCTTGCGTGGTCTTGCGAAAATGTGAATATCTATCTATTACGATATCGTATAGATGAATGGTTTAACGCATTAGAAACTAGAATCGTAGATCTTCAATTTGATATAATATATATATATATATTAATCCCTTGATTCTAAGTATATTGAGAGAAAAATGCAGCTACATTTGACCTAAGTTTTAGCACATTATGAATGTAACTTGTGATGACCTTTGCCAATTTTTTTTCCACAACTCGCTTGACTTAAAAAAGTAACACACGAATGTAATACGACTAAAATAACTTATAAAATAACCTCCTTATTATGTTAAGCACCATAGTCTCACCTTAAAAGTACATGTTATAATATTCCAAACTTGTCCACTTTCGACGAAACTTATTTTGTTCATTTCGTTTAGCGTCTAAGCTTTCCAACCCTCTTGATACTTGTTATTCACGATATTAAGGATTTGTAACCTCCAAGATAACATGATGAACTTACTTTATGTACCTTCAATGACAATCTCATTTTTTAGCTTACATCAGTTGACTTACGACGTACTCTTACGTACGAAAACATGAGGTGTAACACTCTGATAGGAGGCACCCTCAGCGTAAGCTTGAGAAGATCTACGAGCCCTGCTTCAGTTGAGGGCATTCTACAACATTCTCTAGGACTCCTCAGGGTCATCATGAGCGTCGATGTTGGGGCACATGATAGAACCCCTCGGAAGCCCTATAAAGGCAAAAAGATGTTTAGTAAATTTCTCTTAAACTATTGAGATAAAAAAAAGGAATTTTGTCCACTATGGTTCTTAGCTCTCCACCCCTATTTGGGAGCCATTTCTTTCCACCATCGAGATTTCGAATTTGTAATATCCAAAATTTTCTAAACCTATCGATCCAGACTGTGAACTCGTGGTGGTCATAGAAAGTAGCAAAAACGAAGGAAGTCCAAAAGAAAAATCAGCAAAGCAAGTAGAAAGAAAACGAATATCCGAAGACTTATGGAAAATATTCTACGATTCGTGGAAAGATGGAGTTGTGATGAGGATGATGTCCTTGGTAGCAATAACAACAAACCGCACCATCCATCCACGATCGTTGTCATCATCTATGCTGGTGAGAAGAGCATGGTGACCATTGCTTGCTGAAGTTTAACACTACCCACGTAAAATCTTGGGGGAGTAGAGATTCATCATACATGTGAGAGTAAGGTTTTACCCTATCTCGGTGCACAACTGATGAAGGCAGGCCGCCGTACTCCATATGGATGGTCCTTGTGCCAAATAGACCTGGTACCGATGGTAGAATTTCAGAATTATTTGGTCACGTCCTTCACTCAATCCCAAGGTTAAGGGACCCAAAGTAAAGGGATATGTATAGACATACATGAACCCCTCTCCGGAGTAGCTAACTCGTTCTACCCCATCGGGGGCCAAGATTTCGACATTGGAGCAGTTGCAATCCTCCTTCACAACAGGGATACTAGAAAGGAGAATGAAGGAGGGGTATCTACGAAATGGTTGAAACTTGATGCTTTGGGAATTTGCAGATACGGTTTGTTCCTGGAGATCAGATGCAGTGCTGAGATGGAGTGGTACGATGGTGTTAACAGTTGGAGGTTTAGACTCAACGTCAACCTCTTTGGCTTTGTTTTTTTTTGGGACTCCACCGAAGAGAAGACTAGTGTTTCCAAAGTTAGCAATATAAGAAGACATGGTGGTAAAAGACCAGTGAAGAAGGTCTTGCTAAGAAAATTGAATGTTTAGAGGAAACTCAGAAAGGGAGAAAAGGTTGTGAAAGTAGTGAAAGTGAAGAAGTAAAAATGACGAGTAGCAAAGAAGTTATAGACGACAAATATCGTGGTCATGATTACCTCAAAAACTGGCAAAAATATTTGCTGTCATGGGGAAACACTGGTTCGGAGTATTAAATGCAAGAAGATGTGTGTCCCTTCAAGTGTCAGAGACCGTTCAGGAACTTTTCGTCCAAGAAAAGAATTCTCATCTATTTCCCGATAACACTAATTTGCATCACCGGAAAGTAGGTGGCTTATCTGTATGTGGTGAAATTGGTTGATAACAAGTGGTTAAATGGAAATATGACACGTGGAATCGATGACATGCAAAAGATGAGTCAGCAAAAAACTGGCACCGGGTATGAAGGGTATAACCAGTACGAGATGGATCTCGATTGGAACATATCCAATAATAGGTATTCAAAGATTTGACGTGTGATAACATTTAATGAGCAGCCGTTGCTGAGAATATCTGCATTCAAAGCTGGTCGTTATGCTCCCATCAATGACGTTTTTATTCTCATTCAATAGGAGCTTGATTTTAGGATCTTGTTCCACTAAGTAGAGGCTATTAATAGCAAGATTATCAACCATTATAGGACATGACACATTCTGTACAGAAAAGCTTTAGTCTACTATTTTACACTGAATCTATTTCCTTTAATTTCAGTGCTTTTGAGGAGAAGAAGAAGCAGAAAAAAGTAGCTTCTTTCCAAAAGCAGTTTTCTGAGAAGCACTTTTGAGAAAAATACACTTAGAAGCAGTTTTCAAAAGCTTGGCCAAACACTAATTACTCTTCAAAAGTTCTTTTCAAGTTAATTAGTCAAACACAAACTGTTTTTCACCAAAAGAACTTTTTTTAAAAGTACTTTTGAGAAAAATACTTCTCAAAATAAGCTGATTTTAGAAGTTTGGCCAAACAGGCTACAAAAGTAGTTCATTATCTCTTTTTGAAAGAATATTTCCATCATGAGCTGTATGTATGTGTTCATGGTAAGTGTCTTCCTAAAGGTTTCAACAGCTTTATTTTCATCTCGGGTACAACGCATTGTCAATATTATAGAAGATTACTTTAATTAAACTACTCCCTCTGTTTTAATTCAGGTGAACCTGTTTGACTGGGCAGGGTGTTTGAAAAAAAGGGAGAATTTCATCCCTTGTCACTTGGCCCAACAACCCATCAGAAAATGGCTCACGTTTGAAGCCCTTACCTAGTGTAGCCTAGGTTGTACATAACCTGAAAATTATTTTTCACCAGTTTGCCCATCCCTTTTTTCTTCGTTCCCCTTTTTTCTTCGTTCTTCTTCCTCTTCCCGTATCAGACTTTGCACCACAAAACTTCTCTACTATTGTTATTCTCCTTCAATTCTTTTCTGGATTCCAATGGTTAACTAAGGATTTGAAAAATAAAAGTCACCATTACCGGTGGTTTAAAGATTCGATTTCAGAAATTCGATTTTCCAATTTGTTAGTTGTTTGGAATGGGTGTTGTCCCAATTGATTGGAATCATCAAGATGAGTTCAAAACTTAAATTTCAAGTGATTTGGATTAGATTTAGGTTATATTTGAGTTAAATTTCAGAGGATGCCCAAGGAAGAAGAAGAACACGTGAAACTCCATTGATAGGATTTATTTGTATAATAACGTATAATATTGTATAAATAGTATATAATAGTGTATAAACATCACTTATACACTATTATATACAAGGTTGATACATTATTTACAGGTATTTGGTGAATTTCCCGCATTTTCTTCTTCTTTTTCTTCTTCTTCTTCTTCTTCTTCTTCTTCTTCTTCTTCTTCTTCTTCTTCTTCTTCTTCTTCTTCTTCTCATTCTTCTTATACACCTATATACATAGTGTATCAAAAATATTTTTACTC
>ML342774.1:110149-122745 GCA_005239505.1 Nicotiana paniculata
TATAAAAAAAAAAACAATTTAGAGAAGTATTGGTTATAAAAGAAGGCATGAATGCGTGTTGACTGAGTGTCTCGATCAGTGGTTACACTAAAAATGGGGAACTAATTTTTGTTTATCTAAAATCAATTTTCGAAAGTTTCCACAAAGTGTTACTATAGTTGTAATGGGAAGGAAAATATAACAAGGTACGCAAACTTTGGCAGCAACAATATCAGAAGGCATACATCTGATGAGCATGCCTTATTGATATTTGGCTACACATTTGCAAACTTGTAACTGGGCAAAGAAAGTGCAAGGTCAACTACTGGAGTGCATTATTCTGTAATTTTCTCGAAAAAAAATGAAAACTTTTGGAATTTGTGGTCCTTAAAAAGTTAATAAGAGGTCCAGAGTATTTGTGTGGTTATAAAAGTTTCTCAGTAAGGGTGGAATATGAAGTTTAAGCTAAATTATTTCTAAATTTAAAAAAAAAGTTATTATTTTTGAAACGAACCAAAAAAAAAAAAATAGGTTCACATAAACTGAAAAGGAGGGAATAGTTTACAAAATTAGATGGGAAGGTTAGGAGCTATATCTATCCGCAAATCCATACTTGATAAATATCAGTTATTCGATGAGGCAGCAAATTAATGCGACCAACAGTCATAGGGTCGATACATAAGCAAAAGAATTCATATATATATATATATATATATATATATATATATATACTAGTCCTTCTATACGTGCGTTGCACGTGAATTCTATATAATTTACATATACATTTGAAAATATTTAATTTAATTATAAATTACAAATTTAAATGTACCAAAAGCTAACATTCGCTTGGAATGTTAAGATTTTTTATAAATAAATTAAGTCAAACGAACGTACTCTTTGTCCAACTCTATTTTTGTTCTTCTAGCCATATTTGTTTTTTTCATATCCTTCATCCATACAAATATCAATTGGCTTGGCATAATTGTCTTATCAATTGGCTTAAGCCTCTATTTTTGGTATATTTATATGATGTTCAGAATTTATTGGTGTGATTAATTCAAAATTTCTTGCTGGCGCTTTCTATATACCAAGAATTTTTTCAATTTATGAAGCTTTAACCTGATATATTATTAATTAATAAACTAATTAAGAGTGAAGGAATCTCATCCATCCCATCATATCTCTTATTAGTGATTTTTCTTTAATAGTGGGAGATGCCACTTGTCTCCCCCCTACAACAAAATTACTGCTAAAGTAATCTTCCAAATGAAAAACTAAAAAAACATCTAATCCTGTGTTAGGAATTTCTCAATAATGATCCCTCATTCATGCTGATGAACTGCAGAGGGAAGGCTGAGGAAAGTAATATAAAGTAATAATTTTTCACATTGAGACAAAACTTAATGTCTATTTTCATACCAAAATCAGGAGCAGATATAGAAGCTTCTCATTTAATTGTATATATTTTAACGAATTAATTGTTTTGTCAAACTCAGCATCTTTATATTCTCTAAAGAGAAGCTTTTGGTTCATTAATTTGACTCTTGACTCTTGCTCTATTAATAAAATAATTATATTAAGCCAAAAATTCTTTAAGCATTGTAATTTCAGTTTGCATATTCACTTTCTTGGTATCCAACAAAGGATACGATGAATTTAACGAATTCTAACACCATAGCATATTCTTTTAGTGACTTTGTTGTCGTTAATGGTTGATGTATCTAGATGCTCATTGCCACACTTCATTTTTTTACTAGAATAAGATCAAACTTGTCTTTACTCTTACCCGATGATAAAATATCTTATGACTCTGACCTAATTTTTCTCGCTATGTCTTGGTCCTATTTAAGAAAAGTAGATTAAAAAGATTGTTATCTTGTTGGTCATATTTAACAACTGACTTAGGCCTTATTTATTTTTTTAAGATTAAGATATCTAAATGTGAATACAGATTTGAATATCAAGATATATATTAAGATTAAGATATTTAAATCTGAATACACATCTGAATATATTAAGATGTGTATTAAGATCAGAATAAAAATAATTAAGACTGTTTGATTTTTAACATCTGAATATATAAAGTTTATCTTTTTTTGAAAATTAATAAACATAAAATTCAAATGAAATACTAACTGATCTAATATTCTATCAATAAAATATATAATTTTTTAAAATATGATAGTTGTTGATGGTGATGGCTAACGGGTGAATGGCGACTAGAAGCGGTGGTTGGTGATAGTTTTGGTTGATGACGGTGGTTCATGCTAGTAGCTAGTAGTGATTGGTAGTGGTGACGATTATAATTGAGGATGGTGGTGGTGGGTGGTGATAGTTAATAATGGCAGGTGGTGGTAGTAGTTGTGACTGAGAAAGATGGTGGGTGGGTGGGTGGTGGTGGGTTATAATAATGGGCAGTGTCGGTTGTGGTTGTTGATGGTGATGGGGTAGTCAGTTCTGGTAGTTAAGGTGAATTAGTGTTGATTGTGAGTGAGAATGATATATGGTGGTCAGAGTGGTGGGAATAGTGAGTGGTGATGGTCGATAATGGTGGCGGCAATGATTGAGGATGATGGTGGTTTGGTGGTGGTGGATGTGGTGGCATAGTGGTAGTTGATAATGGTAGGCGATGACGGCAGTTAATAATGAATATGTGATAGCATCTTAATGAAATTAAGTCTCTGTTATAGATCTTAACCATACAGACATCTTCAGACCCATTAAGTGGCTGTGAAGTAAAAAAGACAAACACACTTAATGATTAAGATTTGAATAATAAAAATTCAAACTTTAAAAATAAATACACTTAATGTTTGAGATCTGAATAATTAAGATTCAAACCTCCATTAAGTGCAAACAGATGAGGCCTTAAAAAGATTGTTCATGGATCTGTTTTCTGTAATAACCGGTATCTAAACGATGAATGATTAATATCCAAACACTACATCTTTTTATCTCTTCTGTTTGGATTGTTATTTTTCGTTGATTCATAATATATCATCTGACATTGTATTATTATATATACATATATTATGTGGTGTTGTTAAAATAGTATTTAATAAATTATATATATTGCCTAATAATATTTCTTGTATGGTGATAACCTCCAACTATGCCTCATAAAAAGGACTAAGCGATCGTTGCAAATATAATCCGGTTTACAAGTCCGGAGTCGAATCCCACAGAGAATTAGGGTTTCGCTATAATTGTTCAATATTGCTAAGAAACACAAGTCCAAACAATTTCCTAATTATAGAGATTATAATATTTATTTCTAACTAATTAAGTAACAACTATTATAAGCAATAAAATTATCAACTAACAAAGATGAATTTTGAGACAGAACTAAGGAGGTCTAGAGTTACGATTTCCCCTATTGATGGAATCCATTCCTGCTATGTTTCATATAAATTTGTCTAATCTTCTCTATCGACCATGATCACTCTTACTACCATAAATTTTTCCTGAGTAATTACGACAATTTACTAGACATACTCTCCCGAGTTACGCTAGCTGGCTTTAATTACAGCTCACTTATATCGCACCCAAGGTTTCGTTATCCCTAATCCCACCTTTAAACCCTCGGTTATTGATTCCTCATATACTTTGGGAGTGGTGTTGTTCAACAACTACTTAAATATGCACTCTCTCCCAAGTAATACATGCTACATAGGCATAGCTAATTAACTACAACAAGAACGTAGTTGAACAAATAAAGATTAAACTTTGGCAAATCTATATTAACATAGCAAGAATTTCATCCTTCAATAGGTTCCATCAAAACCCTAGACTAAATAATTAGCTACTCATAATTGTGTTCATAATAACAACAACAAAATTCATCATGAATGATAAAAATAAAAGGGAGAAAGGTAGAACTCGATGCCGAATTATCCTCCTTGCCTCTTCTTGCCTTGAACAAAACTATAAAAACCTTGCTATCCTCTCTTTTGGGCGAGCTGGACCTTTTATAGGTGAAGTGGAATTAGTCCCAATCTTCCAAAATTGCCCCCTGAAGTTACCGCGTTCTGGACGAACTAGCACGACCACACTCGAACCGCGCTAGTGGCCGCGCTAAATGCAATATCCACTGTCCCATTTCTTCTGGACTAGCGCGGCCGCGCTAATAGGCATCAACATTGCCCCATTTCTTCTGCTCTAGCGTGGCCGCGCTAAGGCTGCGCTTGGCCCACGCTAGGGTGGAACAACCATTCATCTCTTTTTTTTTTCTTCCTTCATATGTACTTAACTCCAAGGGTCTTTCCTTGCTTTAATTTAGCTCCAACCACTGTCCTATATCCTCATAAGCACGACTTGCTCCTGCAAAACATAAAATTCACAATTAGAGTTATTATATTGTCATTTAACCTTCTTAAAACAGTGAAGCATAGTAAAGTTGGGATATAAATAATCATTAAACTACATGAATCTGGCCTATTATCATATGGTCATGATCTATAGTTGGACTTAGATGGCCTAATTAAAATTCTATTGCATCCAAGCAGGGATGACGGGAAGAACAATGAGATGAAAGTGGAGAATATTTTATGGTATGGTGTCAAAACCTCCAATCACTTATTATCAATCCAAAACGGAAAGTTCCCGCAATAATTTGTCTTCCGTAAGTCTCCTTCACTAGACAAGAATTTCACATTGAACATTATTCTATCAAGTTTCTTAAGGTTAAGAAAAATTTGCATCACACAAGAGCATGGCAAAAATTACCTATTCTACTTGCTTCATGATCAAAATTTTTGTTCTCCTATATATATGGACTCATTCTTGATGAGTCAAGTCTGTGAAAAATTCAAATATTTCTTCATCATAATATAGTGGCATATATCACAAAAAAATGCATGTGCAGTAGGAGTAATGAGAAGCGGATCCATAATTTAAACTCTATATGGTTTAACCTTTAAAATTTTTAAAATTGAACACATAATATTTTAAAAGTTAAGGGTTTATACCTGTTATTTTTGCAATTTTAGTAAATATTTTCACATAAATTTATACTCCGCGTTGAAAATTATAGGTTCATACTAATCCGGCCCGGGGAGTAATAGAGATATTTTGCATAGCAAAAGTATCCAAAAATCATGGGCAATTTTTTTGGTCAAATTATATATATCTTTTATGTTTTTTAATCCATACCAAACCTCTTCCTTTTCTCTTATACCCCCTTGTTTTTGCATCTTTTTTGCTTACCTGTTAGCCCCTTCCATCCACCCTCCCAAAAGAAAGTCAAAAGAAATAAGAATACTGAGAAAAGTTAGATATGACAGTCGATGGAGTTTTCTTAGGTTAAATACTAAAATAAAAAAACAATATGGACAGATATTTGTTCCAATAGTATAAGTACTTCTTCGACAAAGATTCTCCATATTCATATAGTTGTTAGTAAGATTTCATTGACCAATATTTTCTTGAAATATCAAAAGCATGTACAGCTCACCTATATTTTTTCGCCAAAGGCTAATTGACGGAAAAAACAAAGTGTTCTGGATATTCTTTTCTCACTTTCCTCTATTCAGCTCCTTGATATATTTCCTATGCGATGTTGTTAATTAATCGGAATATTATACTTTTTCTTTGGTAATGGAGCCTTTAAAAAAAAAAAAGAAGAGAGAGACTAAAATCAAACTGAGAATCCCAGCCAAAGTTTGCACTAGAGACAGCGACTTCATAAGGGTAATGGCTCGATATCTTTGTTAGGCTTTCATCCATATATTCTCAACACTTTGGTCTTTTCGTCCGCCACACTCTTTTAGAATTTCGACTATAGATTGTATATTCGGTTGTTCTAGACGAAGAATTTGGTAACTCAGAAAAACTTATGTACATACACTACATTATTATTGTTACACGGTGCCTTCCTGAGATTCCTTGAAAGGGCGACGTAAGGTTAAGCAACCAATGTTCGTGCAGTTACTATCCGCCAACTGAGGTGTCCTCCGTACGCTAGACGAGATTTTTAGTGCCATATGGGAAAACCAATGTCAAGAGCAATTGAGAAAACAGAAACGAGAACTGAGAATGAAAGAAAGTTTGATTGCATTTATGAAAGCTATTACAGAAAGGCAACACAATGTCGAGGAGGAGAGACACCAGTTTGGAGAATTGTTTGCTTACTTAAGAGTTTGATTGCTTGATTCCCCTTAATAATGCTTAAAAAAATAAATCAAAGTTATAGGACTTCACCCAATTAAGCTAGATAGACATAATGGAAATACATGAAGTAAAACTACTCTATATTTACAATGAAAATGACTTAGATTCCTACAAGGTAGAAGCAGGTCCGTTGGCATCAACCTTGTCTTTAGCAACAGAGTTTGCACGCACGACGTTGTTGGCATCTGCCTGCGGCTGGGCGCTGGCGAGGGCTATCGGTGGGGCGACATAGGCACATGTGCGCTTGTCATTTGGCACGACCAAGACCACAAGGTTGTCCATGGCGCTAGGCGTAGGGAGGCTTGCTAGGACACCATGTGGAACGTCCAAGGGGTCATGGGATATGACCGGAAAGCCGCCCATGACATTCTCCCCCACCTGAGTTGGCGACATCCTCAGCACCTTACTTGCAAGATAATCATTGATCAGGCTCTTGTAGGATTTGAGGTTTGTTTTCCTATCCCAAGTATTCTCCTCTATATCACAACCCTGCCATTTCACCAAGAACTCTTGGTGATCATTTCTTGAAGCATGAACCACTCGATCATCGAGAATAACTTCTACACGCCTTTTCCGGTCGAATTAGGGCTTCAAATACTTGGTGTCATGAGTTGGCTCTGTGAAGGATCCTCCATGTCTTCTCGGAAAGGTTTAAGAAGGTTGACAAGGAAGATTGGATAATTCTTCCACTAGGCTGGGGATCCACCTGGTGTGAAACTTCCACAATGCGGTTCTCAATGGACAAGGGTCCAATGTAATTTTTCAATAGGCGAGGGTCATGGATCCCTGCAAACAAGTATCACTTTCGGATTTTCACCAACACTTTGTCTCCTACTTGGTATTCAACAAAGCGAAGACTTTGATCGTCATGTTTTTTCATCCACTTTTGGGATTTGACAAGATAGCTCAACACTATCTCCAAATTTCGCTTCCACTCCTTCGAGAAGTTAGCAACTCGAGGAGATTTTGACATGTCTGGGGCATTCACAGTTTGTAGGAGTAGCGGTTGCTACCCGATAATAGTTTCAGAAATGATTATATTTGTACTAGAGCTCTTTTGTTAATTTAAACACAATTAAGCAGCATCCAGAAGCTTCACCCAATTATTCTGCAATATGGCAACAAAATGGCGGAGGTATTCCTCCAACATTCCATTGAACCGCTCCGTCTGGCCATCAGATTGCGGATGGAAACTTGAACTATGGCTCAACTTTGACCCGAGGCACTTAAAGAGCTGAGTCCAAAAGTTGCTAGTGAAGTGAGAGTCGCGATCACTAACGATGTCTTTAGGCAGGCCCTAATATTTTACAACATGAGAGAAGAAGTGTTGAACTGTATCTTGTGCTGATACATATTTTGGGGCTGCTATAAATGTAGCATACAAGGAAAATCAATCAACCACAACCCAGATCGTTGTAAGATCTCCGACCTTGGTCAATCCGGTGATGAAATCCAGTGAAACACTTTCACAAGGTCTATTTGGAACAGGCAATGGCTCCAAAAGTTCCACTTGCCTCAAGTGGCCTGAATTGTCTTTCTGTCATACTAGGCAAGTCTTCACATACTGTGCAACATCATTAACCATTTGACACCAATAAGAAACACGGCGCAACAATGCCATGGTGCATTTTTCACCTGAGTGGCGGCCCACAAAGTATCATGGCATTCCATCAAAAGAGTCCTTCACAGATTGTCTCCTTTTCGAACATAAAGTCGGTTCCCTTTCACCTTCAGGAACCCATCATCCACGTAGAACTGGCGAGTCTTGCCTTATCCTACCAAATGGACCAAATACTGTGCAGTAGGATCCTTGGTGAGTAGATCTTGTATCTGGTCTTTTATAGTGGTGTCCACCTTGCTCCGTCGTAGGGTGACAAGTAGGCACACTGATTCTAGATCAGCCCTCCAACTAAGCGCATAGCAACTTGGTTGGTCCTCCCACTTTGGTACTCCAGGTTGAAGTGAAATTCCGCTAGGAGTTCCTGCCACCTAGCCTATTGGCCATTAAGCTTTGACTGGGTCATGAAATGACTAACAACTGTGTTGTTTGTCTTGACCAGGAACGGGACCTGAAGTGAATTCAATATCTTCAATACAGAGGGTAGCCAAAAATGTAGGTTCATGTCTTTTGACTCCCTTCTTCAACTGCAAGGCCGAATGTTCTCCGCCGCCATCTTTGTGGTTGTGCATGGGATAATGCAGGGCTTGGCCCCGTTTTCTTCCATCACCAGTAGCATGTTGGCATAAGGTACAAGAATAGTGTTAGTTTTTCTCATAAATTCCAATCCAACTATCAGCTCAAAGTCATCTATGATCACCACACACAAGTTAAATTTTCCTTCATAAGGACCAAGCTTCACCGACACACCTTTAGCTATTCCACCCGCTGGCTGAGGCGGTGAGTTGATAGCCTCGACACGACCTCTTACCTTTCCCAACACTAGACCAAGGCGCTCTATCTAAGTTGAGGCTAAGTATTTATGAGTAGTGCCCGTGTCTATCATCGACCTAATGGGATTACCGTTAACTTTCATTTAGACGAACATTAGGGTCTTCTTTTGGTTATGAGGAGGCCCCTCATCCGCCTTCCTTTTACCTTTATTGGTGGTTGGGCATGGCTCCTTCTTCTTACGGATACCGGCACTGGTTCCTGCTAAGGCCTCCGAAATAGAAGAAACAAGTGCATTGAAAGAACCTATTGGTTCGGTCTGGTCAGCATTATCTATAACGTCATCCTTCCCATCATCGAAAGTTTGATGGGCGTTCATTTGTGCATGTGGGCAATCATTATTCCAATGTGGCCAGCCGAAATAATGACATCCTGAAATGGGCTTCCTCCCCAATCATTGTTGTGAGACGCAACACTATTGCCGCTTGAGAAAGAAGCTAAGATTTGGTTTCACTCCGATCTCCTCCACTCCTGCTAGGGCCATCATTGCTAGTCTGGCCCCCTTTGTATCCTCCACGGACAAGCGATGAAGGCCTATCCTTCCGAGTTTCCACTTGATAGTCCCTAAGGCATTCCGCTTCTTGGATCGCCTTAGGTAAAGTGTCTAACCTTTGTCTTTCCAGATCCATAGGGACATAAAGTTTCAAACCTTCCAAGAATGTGAAGAGTTTGTCTTTTTCCCTCATATCCCATATGTTCAGCATGAGCGTGGATAATTTTTGCACGTGTAATCCTGCAGTGACTTTGTCTGGTGGAGCTCCGGTAGCTTTCTGCGCATATTGTATTCAACATTTTCGAGGAAGAACTGTAGGTGTATGTCTGCCTTCATGTCTGCCAAGTCTCAAGAGTATCTTCACCGGCCCAGATGGCTTCGTATTTCACCCGCCACCAGAGTTTAGCATCACCCTGAAGATACATGGCAGCAGTTGTCGCGCCCCCCTCTCTTCTCCCTCTCCTTTCGGATCGGTCAGGATATTCGGCATTATTGGGACAACTCGTTTCCTTTTGGGAAAGGGGTAAGGAATTGAAGAGTCACCAGATAATGAATTAAGGTGCGTTAGGGCACCTACTAAGGGTCATTTACAAACACAGATTGGATAACCAGAGATAGGATAATGGCTTGAAATTATTTCAAGGGGAAGGTGTTAGGCACCCCTCTAAGTCCACCACTGTGGTTCCTGGTCAAACAAGCTTTGTGAATTTAAAACAGGTAGCACATAAGCAATAAAAACGCATAGGTAAATAAAAGTTTTTGAGAAGATTCGCAGTCTAAGCACACATATGTGCTAAAGTTTAAAATATTTAGAGTCTAGGCACACATATAAGGTTTTAGGCACACATATAAGGTTTTGAAAGAGTTAGGATCTAAACACACATATGTAAGGGATAGGGGGTCCTAGGTTGTTTATCCTATAGGATCATATCCATGCAATTGACGGTAATCACTCCTCAATGAGGGGCTACACATTGCATTAGCGCACATGTCATCATCTCCATGTCTACCCTTTACCACCCCTTAGTGGTTATTTAAGCGAGTGTTGTTTAACGACCTCTATGCGTGCTGTTACCCGTCCCTTCTTAATGGTCCTAGAGGAGATTAGGACCTCTACCTATAGGCAGTTATAGACAGACCCCTAAGGTTTAATTGGAGAAAATACTAGGCGACGGACAAGAACAAATAGGACTTTAGCAGATAAAGGCAGACAAGAGCAATTAGGAGATAATGCATGTAATCTGCACGACTCAAAACACAAACAAGGGCAGTATTATTAAACAGGATCCTAAAACATGATGTCTAAGTGAATATCAAAACATAGAAGATATGCAGTTTTATTTTATAAACCCAGAAACAGGGGCCCTAATCAGTTTGCCTACTGATTTTAAGTCTGTTAACCATTAAGTAGTAAATACAAAAGCAATAGTTTTCCAATTTTATAAAGGTTGGTTACTTAAGGCTTGCCTAGGCGTGGGGGGGGGGGAGTGCACGATAGTTACCAGAATTATTAAAACAGTTTAGAAGTTGTTTTACCTAAAGCATGTTGTTCTAAGTGTTGCAAAGACAAAAGGATTATTACCAGTTTTACTAAACAGGATAATCATATGTGAGACTGTCTTATGTCCCTTTTTCATGCATCAGTAGTTTAGCTAGGTGTGACTTAGTGAGATCCTAAAACAGGGTATCTAGTATGAACATTATAAGATGCAGAATGGTTTATATGCAAAATTCCTAAAAAGCATGATTTCTAGATGCACAAAAAGTTACAGCATGATCTCAGAATATGCAGTAGCAATAGTTTTCATGTTAATGCTGTTATTTAGCCTAGAAGCAGGATTTCTAAGTGATGAAAATAATGTCAAATGAGATGCTGAAACAGTAAACCTAAAAACATGATATTTAATGCATGACATACTTAGAATGTATTGGTCCTAAACATGGATTCTAATGCGCACATAGAAATGTAAGCCTAAGGCATGGTTTTACCCTATTGACATCGACAACAGACATGGCTACCCTCCCCTTTTCACTATAATCCCCAATATTCGTTTACAACAATTATTACAAACCAATGTGAATGAATTACATAAATAGATAAAGAAAAATAATAAGTTACACTATAGGGAGCCTGAAAACAGGCCCAGATTCTCAGGACCTCAAATTCCCAAATGTTTCATAGCCTTTCTCATATCCGGGCATGTCAGAGTTCCCTAAGGACCTCAAGAGATCCCGTTGAGTGTTCGCACCCAGATTTCACAACCATAAATGAGTAAGTGCAGTGTGGAAGTGCCAACCCCAATTGCATCAGAGTTCAGAGGGATCTCACAGGAATCCCAAGACAGTCATACACTGGAAGGGCTGAACTTAAGGACCTAAGAGTAGAGTGAGAGTGCTTGACATAATTTTGAAAAGGTTTAACAGGAAAGAAGAATTTGAAAAAGAGACCCAGTTGAAGTAGTTTTATAAAATAGGAGAATTGTTTAGTAAAACAACTTTTGAAAACAATTGTGTAATTTAAACAAACAGCAGGTCAGTCAAACAAGTTCAACAATACTCAAGAGAAAAAATCTTCACACAGGGATAGCTGGGGATTGGGGACAAGTAGAGCAGGTATGGTGAACACATAACATGAAGGGGTCCTTGGCAATTAGTGCAAATAGTAAGACATAGATTCAGGAGTGCTAATTAAAACAAAGTCATAGAATCAGAAGTGCTCTAGGAGATTCATGGGGTTGGGAGATAGTATAGTATAGGATTTCATACTAAACATGATTCAACATAGCATCAAGACAACTTAGGGTAACAAACCAATAGGTGCATACCAGAACTAGGCAACCAGTACACAAGCATCAAAACATAGTAGAGTTACATTGAGACAGATTACAGGTTTATAAAAACATGCTAACCCTAAAGAGGTAACACATAACTAGCATACTAGATGAATCAATGATGCAAAGAGGTCAATTAAATGTTGAACAAAAAAATAATAGATAGAAATAGATTAGGAACATGATAAACTGAAGCAGTAAAAGAAACATATTGGTTTTGGGAATTGAATTGAAAATTAGAACATACCGGTAAAGAGACAATAACCACAAAAGTGAAGGGACATGAGAGCACAATAGTTAGCCTTGGCTTGTAGCCGGCTAACTTAGAATAATAGTAAGTGACACAGAAAGAGAGCAGAAAGCTTTGAGTGTGAGAGATAGTTTTTGAACCAAANAAACATGCTAACCCTAAAGAGGTAACACATAACTAGCATACTAGATGAATCAATGATGCAAAGAGGTCAATTAAATGTTGAACAAAAAAATAATAGATAGAAATAGATTAGGAACATGATAAACTGAAGCAGTAAAAGAAACATATTGGTTTTGGGAATTGAATTGAAAATTAGAACATACCGGTAAAGAGACAATAACCACAAAAGTGAAGGGACATGAGAGCACAATAGTTAGCCTTGGCTTGTAGCCGGCTAACTTAGAATAATAGTAAGTGACACAG